>CALYLW010002258.1:40000-58819 GCA_944989445.1 Ampullaceana balthica | reverse complement strand
TAGAACAGCTCATTCTGCCTTCAAGTTACCTTTGAACATGAACCATTCTGAGAATGTAACCTGCAACATATCAAAAGGATCAGGAAAGGCCAAGGTACTAGAACAGTGTTCTCTCATTGTCTGGGATGAGTGTACAATGTCACACAAGCGAGCTCTTGAAGCCTTGAACAACACTCTTCAGGATTTAAAAGGAAACACAAAACTAATGGGAGGAACAGTTGTGGTATTAGCTGGAGATTTTAGACAAACTTTGCCTGTCATTCCAAGGTCAACACCAAGCGATGAGTTGAATGCCTTCCTCAAAGCTTCAACTCTGTGGAAACAGGTCAAGAAAATGACTCTGACCACCAACATGAGAGTCCATTTACATGGAGATAATGCAGCAGGCTACTTCTCACATCAATTGCTTCAACTTGGCGATGGAAAGTGGCAGGTAGACCCAGCATCAGGAACAGTTTCTTTCCCATCAAATTTTTGCACTGTAGCAAAGTCACTTGAAGAGTTGAAACTTGCCGTTTTTCCAAACATCCAAGACCAGTTTAAAAATCCTGAGTGGTTGTGCGAAAGGGCCATTCTTGCTCCAAAGAATTCAAGTGTCAACAGCATCAATTCTCAAATTCAAAATTTTCTACCAGGCATTTCAAACAACTACAAATCTATTGATACGGTTACAGATCCGGCCCAAGCTGTTTACTATCCAACAGAATTTTTGAATTCATTAGATCCTCCTGGCATGCCATCACATAACTTGGAACTTAAAATCGGAGCTCCTATCATACTTCTGAGAAATTTGGATCCCCCTAAACTATGCAATGGAACACGATTGAGCATCAAGCATCTCTTACCTCATGTAATAGAAGCCACAATTTTGACAGGCTGCGCCAAAGGAGAAGATGTCTTCATCCCAAGAATTCCACTCATACCAACAGATATGCCTTTTGATTTCAAGCGCCTCCAGTTTCCAATCAGGCTTGCATTTGCCATGTCTATCAACAAGGCACAGGGACAGTCTTTAAAAGTGGCAGGCATTGTACTTGAGGAAGCATGCTTTGCCCACGGACAGCTATATGTGGCATGTTCTAGAGTTGGGTCACCAACAAATCTTTTCATTTTTGCACCAGACGGAAAAACCAAAAATATAGTCTATCGACAAGCCTTAATATAAGCAATATATAAATTACATGTACTTATTTTTAATTACATTTCAATTTATTTTTTAAATTGTTTTTCAATGAATGAATTGAAATATTTTTTTTAAAAATCTGTTGACTATTATTTTAATCGTGCGACGCCGGGTAACCCGGCTAGTTATCATATAAATGGAGCGGATACACCGGAGTCTCAGATTAATTGAATGTGTAGAAACAGATAAATCAAGTACAAATATATCAACAAGAATTCGTGAAAACACCAAATTTCACTTTTTAAAAATGCACATATACTTTTTAATTATGTCCCACCTGTGGCAAACTGAGCCATTTTTAAATCCTTTATATTAACTCGTGGTGTCTGCGGCGGACCTTGCTTGCTTGCTTGCTTGCTTGCTTGCTTGTCGCCAAAACTTTTGATCGATTTTTAACCCACTTGCTCGCAAGATAGCGAGCTGAAATTTTGCAGGCAGTTTCGTACCGATGATAAAAACAATGTATCAAAATTTCAGATCGATCGCATGTACCGTAATTAAATTATTGATTTTTTAGATTATTTTTTTTATTCCTATGTATCATGCTATTTTTTGAGATAGAGCGTCGCGGTGCGTATTATATTGAACAACCTTTCTGTCGCGCAATAAGGTGCGTATTTTACTGACAGCTCTTTTTATAAACCTATTCCTGATCGGTGCGCATTATATTTAACACGTTTTACGACACAACTGCAATTTTGTATTTTTGGATGGTCTTGCGCTGCGTGTTATAATGAACATTCTTTTAGTTACGTCTCATACGTAAAGGATTTATAGTCAAAAACTTGGTATTTTACGGGTTGTTTTTTATTAAATCCTTTATATTAACTCGTGGTGTCTGCGGCGGACCTTGCTTGCTTGTCGCCAAAACTTTTGATCGATTTTTAACCCATTTGCTCGCAAGATAGCGAGCTGAAATTTTGCAGGCAATTTCGTACCGATGATAAAAACAATGTATCAAAATTTCAGATCGATCGCATGTACCGTAATTAAATTATTGATTTTTTAGATTATTTTATTTATTCCTATGTATCATGCTATTTTTTGAGATAGAGCGTCGCGGTGCGTATTATATTGAACAACCTTTCTGTCGCGCAACAAGGTGCGTATTTTATTGACAGCTCTTTTTATAAACATATTTCTGATCGGTGCGCATTATATTAAACATGTTTTACGACACAACTGCAATTTTGTATTTCTGGATGGTCTGGCGCTGCGTAATATAATGAACATTCTTTTAGTTACTTCTCGTACATAAAGGATTTATAGTCAAAAACTTGGTTTTTTACGGGTTGTTTTTATTCTTCTGTTAGGTAAAAACCAATAAAAGTAGCCATCCAAATTGATAAGCAAGAGTTACCAGTAGTAAAAAATAAAAACAACCCGTAAAAACAAATTTTTTGACTATAAATCCCATATATATGAGACATAACTAAAAGTACTGATTATGTTTAAACGCGACAAACATTTACAGACTGAAACCGAATTATCTCCCCTGGCTTTAAAACCGGGGGAAGATGGGGGAACGGGGGTGTGGACAGCGACGAGTGGCATCAACGTTTGAATTCAACTGCCACGTGAAAGAAAAACAATAACAAACAGCGAATTTGAATTACATATGTTATATAGAGATAAACTAAAAATGCATTAATTTAACTTACGGTACGTTCTATCGATCTGAAATTTTGATACGATGCATTGTTAGGTAACACAAGTCTATGTGACAAATTTCAGCTCGATTACATCACGGAAAGTGTGTCATTTTTTACTTTTGTTTTTCCGCCGATGTACGAAGAGATGACGACAGACGGACAATATTTCGAAGTTAATATAATGATTTAAAAAAAACAACCCCGTAAAAACAAAGTTTTTGACTATAAATCCCTTATATATGAGACATAATTAAAAGTATTGATCATGTTCAAACGCGACAAACATTTACAGATCAAATCGGCCTTAACTCCCCTTTGCTGTATAACCCCGGGGGGGCGGGGGAGAGGGCAGAGGGTAAAAGTCTGGTCACCGACCGAGCTCAGCGTGACAAGCAAAATGTAAACAAAAGCACGCAGGTACATGGATGGGTGGCGTCAACGCGTGAACTGGCACTTGGAAGAAAAAAATAACAAACCGTGAATTTGAATTACATATCTTATATCGAGATAAACTAATATGCATTAATTTAATTGCAGTACGTTCGATCGATCTGAAATGTTGATACGATGAATTGTTACGTGACACGAGTCTATGTGCCAAATTTCAGCTCGATGACATTACGGGAAGTGGGTCATTTGTTACTTTTATTTTTCCACCCGCCCGCGATCGAGATGATGAGATGACGACAGACAGAGAGACAAGATTTCGAAGTTAATATTAGGGATTTAAAAATTATGTCTAGGTAGCATTAGCTTACGTAACCATCATAGCAAATTCAAAGGTAACAGGAAAAAATACTTAGCACATGAAATTATATATATATTTTCCCTCAATTATCACTGACTGTGGCTAACGCTAAGGGAAATCACTCTGCTTTTTTAAAATTTAAAATATAGACTTGAAAATCATAATCCTTTTGGTTTCCAGATTAACATTAACCAAACAACGCACGAACCTATGACGTCGGCATTTGTGTTGTAAACAGTGCTGACTGACTCAAAGAGTTATTTTTTGATGCAGTAATTGGGTGCGCTGCTGTCTAAAATTACTTTAAAAATCGTGTGGTGATTATCACTGTATAACAAAACATTATATAAATACTTTGTGTACATTTCAGGAATATTTCGTATTTATCATACAAGGGTAAGTTACTTGGGCTTTTGACCAAAACAAAAATGGGCAACGTAGGCGCCCTACAACCCCTATTATGAAATACTTTGTGTACATTTAAAGAAGTTTAATATTACGCATTTATCATACAAGGACAAGTTAGTTGGGCTTTTGAAAAAGGGGGGCGCCGTAGGATTTGAGACACAAAACTTCACGTCTCTGATACCCACATGCCAATGGCATGGCTGAAATGGCAATTCAAACGATTCACACTATTAAAGAAAGCTTATGCTTCGGGTCAAGATACAAATATAGCCCTAGTACAATTAAGAAATTATATTCGAAATGGGCATGAGCAAAGTACTAACGCTCACAGTGACGGTTAAAAAGCTTTATTACCAAATGTCACGTGTCATGCTACAAAGGCAATAATAGTAACAAGATATGGGAGGCAACCCTTATAAAGACACTTGATGTTATACATTAATTTAAAGTGGCATTCATTGACATGGAGGCAGACACCAAAAAGAGTGGGCACAGCTGTGGACAGTTAGAGAGATTGGCGCAGGACTGGAATGCTAGGAGCGCTTTTGTTTGTGGCCTATACCCCAGATGGGATGACAGGCAATGATGATGGTGATTCGTTGTTTAGAAAACGTTTGCTTATGTTGATGTTGGATTTTTTACATGTCCTTTTTTGAATTCTGCCAATCTATTTGATTTATTGTTTCTTCTAAAATTTTAAAGTAGAACATTTTTTGTTTTGATTACATTGTTTAACTTGTGACAAAAATTGTTTGGTTTGTTTTCGTATTTGTGTTTTTTGTGTTATTTTATCAGGTATATTGAATTTGTATGTTTTTAAATAAAGGCAAATAAAGGCAGTAGTTGCAGAGATCACTGACTCAAATTTGTAATGAAGTCCTAACAATATTTTTAAAAGCATTCATCAAAAATTGTGGAACTTATTTTCATTCATAACCAAAAAAACTGATTATCACTGAATGATATATTTAAGTTTTAAAAATTATTAAAAGGCCGCTATAAACTTACCACTGAATAAAAATGGAGGCAAACACACAACACAAGAGATTCTTTCAGGCATATATTTAAATAATTAGCACTTTAACAAATAAGAAATGACGAAGATATTCGTAGGAATACAAAAAATTATATATTTAAACACCCTTAGTGTCATTTACCTTATACTCCTTAATTAAGAAATTCCCAAATATCTTTACGGTATCAACATTAATATGTAAAACGCCAAAATGAATAATTAATTAAAGCACATTATTTAATTATATATTTTTGTCTGCTTTTTGTTGTACCCAAAGAGTTCATAAAAATGTCTAATTTGATCATTTGACAAAGGGCCACACATATTTTAAGACAAGCAAAATAATTTACTTTATGTTCTTTTCTTGTCACGCAATTATATTAATATCATACCTGTCGAGTGGTGGGAGGGAACATGACAATTTTGTTTAGATAATGAATCAGACTGAACTGTAAGCAGTTCGAATCTATTCAAAATTAATATTGTAAAAAATTAAAACATTGTTAATTAGTAATTTTAGGTGCATGGCCATCGAAATATTTAAGGGAGTTACTAAACGGGGAGTGGGTGAATTTTTAATTTAAAAATTTTACATAGACAGACAGTTTGGAAATTAATTAACATCGAAATAAAATATTAGAAATAAGAAATATGTTTTTTCATAAAATCTGTCCCGGTTAATACATATGTCTATTTAACAGAATAGTTACTATTGATTACTGAGAAGTCACAAGATGGCAGTCTTAAATATTTCAATTAATGTGTTTTAAAGTAGTAATTAAATCACCTGTGCTCTAGCCGAGTAGACTATTGAAAAGACTCTTTTGATGTTCGGTTCTGAAACGATTTAACATAAAATATTGATCAGCATAAGTACAAGAATTAAACTCTTCATCAGCGCTATCACAATTTATACTGCAATTAATGGAAGAAAAAGCGCTATTTATACTTACATAATGAATATCTATTATGTTTTTAACATCATTTCACAGGCTTCAATATTTTAAAAAATCGAAGATTTAGTGTAACATTGTTATGTGTTTAACATAAGAATTCAAATAGTAAAAATTATGAATAAAATATTTTCACATTTAAATCACTTTTACATTTATTTAAAAGAATGCTAAAAAAAAATTACCGAGAAGATAAAAAGGTTTTCAGCTATATTTAGTTTCATTGTAAGACTTACTTTTTTCAAGGTAGGGGAAACGATGCATCAAATAATCAGCGCCTGGATCCTTGACACGCTCAACGGTTTCTCCGATTTCATGTTCTTGCTCCTGCTGTCCAACTGAACTACTTTCTGCCATTTCGCCAAGACGTTTGTTTGTGGGTGTGTGTGCGTGTGTGTGTGATTTTTAATATTTGTTTAAATAAACTAACCAAGATTTATCTGTATTGATGCACAATTCAAGTATGAATATTCATATAACTTATAACTAATTGAAGTCTTGACCTCATAAGCTAACACAATATATTGTTCTGCATGTAACGGTACTACATTTTGTTGATGAAAATTGCTTCCTGTAAACCCAACAATCCCTAAACTTTAAAATGGTTCACTTATTCCTTGGCAAGTCATTTTATATACTTAGCTGTTTGTTGATACGTTACTATGGCCGACCCAAAGCGTCACTACACAGCCAATACAAAGTCGGGATCGAAAAAAATATATTCATAATCTGAACCAAATATATAACAAGCATATCAATACTTTAAATTGGCATTAATTAACCTATTTAAGACAGTCTAAGTCAACCTTGGCTTATTTCTAAAGGAGGAATGCAGTACTTCATATTAAAGTATCAGTATTTCCTATCAGCACCAATATATTCATATTTATTCTAATAAACATAGAGAAAACACATCTGGTTGTAAAATTAAAAAAAACTCTCTACAGCTATTTGTATAATTAATGTTTTAGACAGCGCCTAACCCATGTCTACAGTTTTGATTGTATTGTAGCCTAGGATTTTTAGGCTCTTATCTAACACGCCTTTTGCCCAGAAAAAAATAAGAAGTATGCACTCTTTATTGAAACATTTCGTCTTTAGTTTACATGAGAAAGAAAACATGTTAAATAAAATATTGTATTTAGAGCTACACAATATTAAAACAATCATTAACATCTGTTATTGGAGTTTCTAAAAATGATTTTTCTAGTAAACAAAGCTTTTATGCCTCTTTATGATAGGTGTATGTCTTCTTCATAGAATTACTATCTATAGAAGAAAATATGTTATTTCGTCTTTGCATTTCTGCTATAAACACAAGAGTTAAAAGTACAAGATCTAAAGCTTAGTTTTAATTTGCAAGAATAAAATGCAATGTAATAATTTTTTTAGAAAATATATATTTTTTATTCCACGGTGCTGTTAGACCGTAACAGAAAACTTGGTATAAAACCTAATGTACGATGTGGAAAAACTAGACAACCAATCCGGTTGTAATAAGCACCATTATTGCATTAAAGCTACACTTTTTTTATGTCTGAGGTTATTGCGAAGTACAGTGGAACCTTTCATTACGAGCACCTCTCATACGACTAATTCACATAACGAGACGTTTTTTTTGGAAATAGTTGCTCTCTTAACGAGCGTAAAATTCACATAACGAGTAAAGCAGAAAGGGGAATTCCCCTTTTCCTTGAAATTTATTTGTAAGAAAGCTCTTCCACCCCGATGCATTAGTAAGTATGTGTTTCTCGGTCTGTTAGCGCAGTGGTCCCCAACCCCGGGCCACGGACCGGTAACGGACCGTGAAACAAATGGTACCACACCGCCAAAGGAACATTAAGTTACTTTCATTTTATTTACAGTGGTGTATTTCTCTAGAGATTGTGCGTCTTTTAATACAAAAGAGGGAAAACCTTGCAACCCGTTATGGCGGCACCCCATCCAAAGAACACCCATGACACATTAAAGCGGATCGGAAAAACCGCCAACAGTCTATGTTTGCGTTCTTTGTCGGCGCTCTCTTGGCGGCACTCTTGTGTCGGCGCTCTTATCACGGCGCTTTTTTGTCGTGCGCGCTTTTAATGGGTCACAAATGTTGGCTAGCTGGTCTACTTATATTGCCTTTTATTTTCCGTTTTCTTGTTGGTGTTCAAAAAATTTTATTGATACCTCATCAACGACGGGATTCAAAAGTGTCTTCTGGTTATTGTAGTGTTAATTATTCCACGAGTTTTACTTTTGTCAAGAAGAGCTATTAAGTAAAACTTGCATGCATATGTGGCCATATTCAGCAAACTCATTTAACTCAATCTGTCTCTTCAGGGGAAAGTGACAATTGTTTTCAAGTTGGCTGACAAAGTAGCTGCGTTTTGAGCTAAAATTGGATTTGTGTGGACGGCGCGTGAACAGAGGCATTTTGAATATCTTTCAAACATTAGCGGGCATCCTAGGCGAGACTGAGCCTGATCATTCATTGTCCCAGTTGGTGCACCATCACCTGTCGTTGCTTTTAAAAGAGTTTGGGCGCTACTTCCCAACCACACAAGACCGACGAACTGGTAGGGAATGGATCCCTGACCCATTTGTCAACAAACCAGGAGAATCTATCATGTGTGTGCAAGAACAAGTTTAGCTGCTAGAGATTGCAAATGACAGTGGCCTTAAAACTACGTTCGAGGAAGGAAAAAGAACTATTCCAGTTTTAACTGTTTATAATAGCGATATATACTATATAGCAAGGGTATATTTTCAACAAGAGGAGATGTAATAATTAAATTAATTAAAGCAATAAAAGTAAATATGATAATTTTAAAAAACTCATTATGTGAATTTTGCGTCAAATGATAGCACTGAAATAGCAACAACAAAAACATGACTGGAGGCCATGTAATTTATACACATAAAATTTTGTTAAGTCAGATTAAAATGTGTTTCTACAAAGATGACAAATGGATATTGATAATTCTGGCTTACTTTTATTTAAAGCGCTAAAACTATCCATGCTTGTACAGCATGTTCCATTTGCTCTCATGTTCAGAGACTCTCCCTTGTGATCAGAATGAAAGAATAGGCTCCAAATTCTACTTTAGTCGTAGAAATAACTTCCGAGTGGACTTGAATTATTGTTGTTGTAAATTTAACTTTCAGTAATGAAGTATGGTTGTTGTGAATTTAGATTTTAATGACGAAGTATTGTGGTTGTAAATATTATATTTAATAATGAAGTATTCTTGTAAATTTATCTTTTAATGTGGAAGAATTGCTGTAAATTTAAATTTTAATAATAAAATATTGTTGCTGTAAATGTAACATTTAATGGTGAACTATAGTGAGTGTAAATTTAAATTTGAATTATTAGGTTTTGTTGTTGTAAATTTTCTTTTTAATAAGGAAGTATTTTTGTTGTAAAGTTAACTTTTAATAATAAAGTATATTTATTATAAATTCAACTTTTAATATGAAGAGTTGTTGTAAATTGACTTTCAACACTTTGATACAAATTAATAGGACACTTGAATGCTCATGCTGATATTTTTTCTAATTAAAAGAATAATTGTGGTTTAGGGCAGCGAGTTCACCAGTACAATCAATTTGACCAAACTGAGCCAAAAATTAATCTCGATTGGCAGCGCCACTCTGGACTGAAGTCAAAGATTGTTTGTTTATAAAGTGAACAGTGGTATCCATGACAGACAATCCGGTCTCTAGGAAGTCTTCTTTTTATCCGGGTGTATTTAGGTGTCTTAATGTCAAGTAGTTTATTCAAGGACATTGCAAGTGACTTTGAAATTAATACTTAAGTGGTAAATATATATATTTAGATAAGACGAGTCTTGTTTTTTAAATTTGTTTTATGAATTGAAATAAAAGTTTTAAGTTTTAAAAAGCTCCTAACTGCTGAATAAAAGAGATTCAAAAGCACATTGGCAATGCATTTCGTTTTGATATGTATTGATTTTTATTTTCAACTGAAGTGAAATGATCGCGGCTAGAGAAACACATTCAATCTGTTTCAATAAGTCTTAAGTTGTACATTAAAATGGATATACAATCGATATCAAGTACTGAAATCGGGCATGAATGTTACGGTTCACAAAACACAGTGTAATCATGTATTTTTGTCAAAAGAGGTTATACCCGGAAACAGTTTTAATATCTGCTGTAAATTGAATTAAAGGCATGACCAGACATGACACGTTTAAATCTACAGTTATCGATCCAAATTTATTTTAACTTTTAATCCCCATAACTTTTAAAGCCCGCCAGGTGATTCTCAAAAACCGACCAATCCTCATGGCTGACCCTCTAGCACTGCAGGTCTTCAAAAAACCTCCTCTTTTTGCTTTCCGGAGAGATAGAAGCCTGAGAGATATACTTGTAAGAAGTCATCTTCCCACAAATAAAGCACATATTGGAACAAAAGGTTGCAACCGTAACCGTTGCAATACTTGTCCATATGTGATTGAAATTAGCCAAATTTCTTTCCCTCTTGAAAAATACATAATAAAAGATGTATTCACTTGCGCAACGTGATTCATGCAATTCTTTGCAAGAGGTGTAATAAAATTTATGTGGGTGAGACAGGTCGTCGTTTTGGAGATCGGTTTTAGAGAACACCTGTATAATATAAATAAACAGGCTCAATTTCCTGTGTCTCAACATTTTAACAGTGTTGACCATGACGGCATTTCAGATGTTGCAGTAACTGGTATTTTATATGCAAGCAATACCCATGATAGGATCCACATGGAAAATAGACTTATAAAACGATTTGGTTCGTTTGCTCCATATGGAATTAACCAAATTCATAATTTTACCTAACTGCAGAATCTTGTTCCCGATGTAGTTTTGACTGTAACCTTAGAGACTTCCTCCTTTTTCCTATATCCTTTGTCCTTGTTTGTTTTTGATGTTCATTTCTTTTTATTTTTATTTTACATTAATATTTAAGATATAATATGTTTTAAAAATGTAAATATTACTTATGTAAGTACCTATTTTATGTTATTGTACTGATGAAGGCTTTAGCCGAAACGTCTACTTTTGCATTAGTTTAAAAATAAAGCTAAAATTTATTGCTTTTATTGCACAATTTGTTTGTGTATTTTGTATTTTATTTAAAAGCTTTATCGCAGCCCCATTCTATATGATATATTAAATGTTTACGACAAAAATTCCGATGAATGGCGCCGGAAGCTTCATAAATTGTTGTTTTGTTTTTGTGTTTTATAATGGCTTTAAGGGTCTCCAGGGAAAAACAGAGCTATATATAAAATTCCTGAAGATTTATTTCTCGATTATGATATAGATACCGTAATTGTCGTTTAATATCGACAGGTGAATTAGATCTCTTTTTTTAAAATGACGGAAAAAGGTTTGGGAACCCGGGACCGAGGGAATAGACATGAGAAGTAAAATTCACATTCATATTGTATTATAGGCCATAAGCTTTTATGTATCAAATTTGGTCAAGGTCCATCCATTAACCCAGTAGCCAATGTTCAAAATAATTTTAAAATACCTTATATAAGGTGAAAGTGACACTTTAGACCCCGGAGCAACAAACTTTTTTTTTAACCCTTTATGCAAAAAATATTTTCGCTCATGCATTCAAAACTTCCAGAAAATTTATATGAATCAGATGAATAAAATAATATTATTATTGCTAATATACGTTTAAAAAAACGACATTTAGGGCATTCCTGCATTATAGCCGCAAAATACGTATTTATTTTTCGATACTTGTCACGACGTTTAAAAATTGTATCTGTAAAAAAATCTTAAATGTTTAAGATAAAAAGATTTGGTGCCCCAAGCCCTGACTGAATGGACACACGGAGTACAATGCTCTATAGTATTTTAATAAGGGCTATCAATATTTTATGTACCAAGTTTGTTCACGATTCATCAATACCCCAGTAGCCAAGGCTTAAACTAATTTTTATATAAATCATATTTTTAGAAAAAACTTTTTTGCCCCCGTCCCTCCCATAAGTGTTTATGTTTTAAAAAAATATTAAAATGTTACCGGCCCAAAATAACATGGCGATAGGACAAATTGTGTAGCAAACCATAAAGGATGAACATAGACACATTAATACTTTCAGATATATAGATGGATGGATAGGAAATGCATACGTAATGTCCTCCCAATTATCATGTCATGGGAGTTGTGGGTGCGGGGCAAAATATACCCCCCCCCGCCTTTTTTTTTGGTTTCCTTATACCAAGGAGATGATGTTTAAATGATAGTGTGGTGCGTTATATTTGGGGGGGGGGACAATCGAATAATTCTTAGCTAACAACTGTATTACTTTATTAGGGCTCTTGTGAAAGAATTAAACATTTTAATTTAAAAAAATAAAATAGTGCCATTGAGTGGGAAAAATTATTTTAAAATGTAATCATCATAACAATAAAAAATTTTAAAAATAAAGTTAAGAAAAGCCTTGTTGTGTGATACATTTGTTAGAGAATAAATTTAGTGGTCATTTGGTTTCAAAGGAAATATAATAAAACGCCAATGTACAATGCCCTATAGTATTTTAATATGGACTATCAAGATTTCATGTACAAGGTTTGATCAAGATTCATCAATTTTCCTAGTAGCTAACGCTTAAACTAATTTTTATATACAGTATTCCCTCGAATACCACTGTAGATAGGGACCGAGACCACCCGTGATATTCGAAAATCCGCGAAGTAAGACAAAACCTTTATTTTTAAATTATTTAATTGTTTAAAATCATCCCTGTAATGTTTATAACCCACCCGTAACTATATTAATAATAGTAGAAATATTGTAACACTTGTTAGGTTGTACAGTACACTATTACAGTTCAGTACTGTACATAAATACACCTGTAACAATGTTCGTTCGTCCGTCGATACGACGAGGACCACTCTAGTCATCCGAGGGTTTTCTGTGCGTGCGCAGATGGCTGATTAGGCCGATCCTTGCACGGCAGGTTCGGGAACAGAAGGGACAGGGGACGAGTGCGACATCTCCTGGAGGGTTGACAGCATGGGCCTTTCGGGCTTGCCTCTTCTTTTCTGCGGCGGTGATCCGGTTTGTCTCGCATGACCTGCACCTTCGTGGATGGAAGAGCGCCAGGTGGATCGGTCCATTGCAGCTCGTTCCCACGTGTCTGGATTGATGGCAAACGCTTTCATTGAGGCTTTCAGTGTGTCTTTGAAGCGTTTCTTTTGCCCACCGTGGGACCGCTGGCCATACTGGAGCTCACCATAGAAGATTTTCTTTGGAAGTCTCTCGTCTGGCATTCGGACAACGTGCCCTGCCCAGCGAAGCTGGGACTGCATCAGGAGGGTGAAGATGCTGGGGAGACCTGCCTTGGTCAGTACCACTGTGTCTGGAATTTTGTTCTGCCACTTTATGCCGAGAATCTTCCTGAGGCTTGTTATATGAAAGTGGTTCAGCTTTCTTGCATGGCGCTGATAAACAGTCCAAGTTTCACAAGCATATAGCAGTGTGGGGAGCACCACAGCCCTGTAAACTTTCAGCTTGGTCTGGATGGTAATGCCTCTTCTGTTCCAGACATTAGGGTACAACCTGCCGAAAGTGGAGCTGGCTCTGGCAATTCTGACGTTCACTTCGTCATCGATGGTGACATTTTGAGACAGTGTGCTGCCTAGGTATGTGAACCGGTGCACTGTGTTGAGTCTCTGGCCGTTGACAGTGATGTTGGGCTCTACGTAGTGCCTTCCAGGCGTGGGCTGATGGAGGACCTCAGTCCTCTTAGTGTTGATTGTCAGACTAAAGTTTGTACAGGCACTGGAGAACAGGTTTACACTGCGTTGCATGTCGGCTTCTGAGACAGCGTTGAGGGCACAGTCATCAGCGAACAGCAGGTATCTGATGATGTCTGTCATAACCTTGGTTTTTGCCTGGAGCCTCCGAAGGTTGAACAGATTGCCATCTGTGCGGTATTTCAGGTTGACACCAACATCCTCGTCTCTGAAGGCCTCTGTCAGCATGTCGGAAAACATGAGACTAAACAGTGTTGGTGCCAGGACGCAGCCCTGCTTGACCCCGTTTGTGACTGGGAAAGGATCAGAAAACTCCTCGCTGTCCTGGACTCTGGCCTGCATGCCCTCATGGAATTGTTGCACCAAGACGATGAATTTCCTTGGGCAACCGTACTTGGCCATGATCTTCCACAGAACTTCTCTGCCAACAGTTTCAAAAGCCTTGCTCAGGTCGACATAGGTAGAGAACAAGTCAGAGTTCTGCTCCTGACATTTCTCCAGCAGCTGCCTGGCAGCGAACACCATGTCGATGGTTCCTCACTCTTTTCGGAATCCACACTGACTTTCAGGCAGGAGTCCTTGGTCAAGGTGCACTGTGAGGTGGTTGAGCAGGATTCTGGCAAGGATCTTTCCTGCAATATAAAGCAGGGATATGCCTCTGTGGTTGTCACAAGCCTGTCTACTTCCTTTTCAATAACAATTCCTGTAACAATAGAGAGTTAAGCAAGTACGTACATGCAACAAGTTAATTACTGTGGCAAATACATGTACAATACATACATAAAGATGTAAAAAAAATCGATTTCTAAAAAGAAATTACAAATTAAACAAATAAATAATTATTAAAATAAAATTTAAAAAACTAATTTAAGCAAGTAGAGGGAGAGAGAGGAGGGGGGGGGGAGAGTGAACCTTTACAATATGTACATACGTATGAGGAAAAAAATTAAAGAACCTTTACAAAAAGCGATATTAATATACTAGCAACAAAGCCCGTCAAAGGACGGGAATAAGTGTAGGTTTGCCTGTGAAATTCATGGTAGGGCAGCACAACATCCACATCAACAGACGCCAAAATGAAAATGAAACGTCACCAGTCATGGGTGGATGTATGGATGGATGGATGGATGGATGGATAGATGGATCGATGGATCGATGGATGGATAGATAGATGGATGGATGGTTACTTGGATGGATGGATGGATATATGGATAGATGGATGGATGGATGGATGGATGGATGGATGGATGGATGGATGGATGGATGGATGGATGGATGGATGGATCGGTGGATGGATCGGTGGATGGATGGAAAGAAAAACCTCCCAATCATGTTATGGAGATATGGATGCGTGGCAAAATATGCCCCCACCCCTTTTTTTTTGGGGGGGGGGTTCCATAAATGAGGAATGTATGTGATTAAATGTGAATGTGGTGTATTGATTAAGGGGGACAATCGAATATTGCTTACTTAACAATTATTTAACTTTATTAGGGCTCTTGTGAGCGAATTTAAAATACACTTGTAACAATGGAGAGTTAAGCAAGTACGTACATGCAACAAGTTAATTACTGAGGCAAATGCATGTAAAATACATACATAAAGATGTAAAAAATCGATTTCTAAAAAGAAATTACAAATTAAACAAATAAGTAATTATTAAAATAAAATTAAAAAAAACTAATTTAAGCAAGTAGAGGGAGAGAGAGGGGGGGGAGAGAACCTTTACAATACGTAGATACGTATGAGGAAAAAGACATTAAAGAACCTTTACAAAAAGCGATATTAATATACTAGCAACAAAGCCCGTCAAAGGACGGGAATAAGTGTAGGTTTGCCTGTGAAGTTCATGGTAGGGCAGCACAACATCCACATCAACTGACGCCAAAATGAAAATGAAACGTCACCAGTCATGGGTGGATGTATGGATGGATGGATGGATGGATAGATGGATGGATGGATGAATAGATAGATGGATGGATGTTTACTTGGATGGATGGATGGATATATGGATAGATGGATGGATGGATGGATGGATGGATGGATGGATGGATGGATGGATCGGTGGATGGATGGATATAAAAACCTCCCAATCATGTTATGGAGATGTGGATGCGTGGCAAAATATGCCCCAACCATTTTTTTTGTTCCATAAATGAGGAATGTATGTGATTAAATGTGAATGTGGTGTATTGATTAAGGGGGACAATCGAATATTGCTTACTTAACAATTATTTAACTTTATTAGGGCTCTTGTGAGCGAATTTAAAATACACTTGTAACAATAGAGAGTTAAGCAAGTACGTACATGCAACAAGTTAATTACTGAGGCAAATGCATGTAAAATACATACATAAAGACGTAAAAAATCGATTTCTAAAAAGAAATTACAAACTAAACAAATAAGTAATTATTAAAATAAAATTTAAAAAACTAATTTAAGCAAGTAGAGGGAGAGAGAGGAGGGGGGAGAGAACCTTTACAATACGTACATACGTATGAGGAAAAAGACATTAAAGAACCTTTACAAAAAGCGATATTAATATACTAGCAACAAAGCCCGTCAAAGGACGGGAATAAGTGTAGGTTTGCCTGTGAAGTTCATGGTAGGGCAGCACAACATCCACATCAACAGACGCCAAAATGAAAATGAAACGTCACCAGTCATGGGTGGATGTATGGATGGATGGATGGATGGATGGATGGATGGATAGATGGATGGATGGATGGATAGATAGATGGATGGATGGTTACTTGGATGGATGAATGGATGGATGGATGGATCGATGGATGGATCGGTGGATGGATGGATATAAATGTAAAAACCTCCCAATCATGTTATGGAGATGTGGATGCGTGGCAAAATATGCTCCGACCCCTTTTTTGGGTGTTCCATAAATGAGGAATGTATGTGATTAAATGTGAATGTGGTGTATTGATCAAGGGGGACAATCGAATATTGCTTACTTAACAATTATTTAACTTTATCAGGTCTCTTGTGAGCGAATTAAAAAAAAATTAAATAAATAAAAAATTAATTCAGTTGTGTGAAAATTTGTTTTAAAAAGTAATCATCATAATCAAATCAGAGCGTAAAAAGCTATAATCATATGTCGAAAGAATTTCTACAAGCGTATTACAGAAGAATTATCTCTTTACACGTTCGCAACGTGTTGGATTTACACCGAAATTGATGAGAAGATTAAAAATTTAATTGTGGAAGGCAATTACAAAAATAAGAACAATAAGATGACTTTGACATTGGCACATCCAAACGGCCGGAAGTAATAGTAGAGATTTTTATTCCAAGAATGACAACACAAGTTACTGATGGCAATACAAACGCGTTGATTTTTTAAAAAGGTTCAAACGTTAACAATTAAGATATACTAGGAAACACGCCACTTATGATAGAATCATTTTATTGGAGTGGCAATATTGTATTAAAGCCTTGTACTTGCGATTTAAATGAAATAAAACTTGTTGGGTTCTTCAATAACCAACTGTCAAGAATAAGGAATACATTTTTAACACGTCTCTACAACGGGTCAGATTATAATATAATATAATATAAAGTGGGTTTTATCCCGACTTGCATATTCTGTGATGTTACATTTTTTCACATTTCACCAAAGCATTTTGTATTGGAGAAATATTACTTTATATAGAAAAAGAAATTTTTTTAAAAATTAATTAACATAATTTTATTGGTCCCTCAAACACAAATGACTCTTACAGCCAATCATATTGAACACGTTTACGCGGACGTTCAAAACGAGTTATTTTTGGTGCAGAATTTCTTCCAAGACTTTATTTTGAGTTATGCGCGTTGGGATTTATAGTCAAAAGCTCTGTTTTTACGAGTTATTTATTGTAACTATAATGAATAGTATTTTTGACGTGATGCAGATGTATGCCGGTGAGAAAGCTGTTGGAGGGGAGTTACAACATGCCACCGAACAGTGGCGGAACGTCCTTGGACGGGCTTTGTTGCTCGTATAATATAATAGCCCAAGTCACAGGTTGGAAGGATGTGTTACTCTATGACGTCATTTTTTGAGCTTATATTTTAATACAAGGTGTGCATCGGAGGCGCGCAAAAAGGTGTGCAAATAAATTATAAATTAAAGACGCTCTGTAAAAAAATGATATGACGTCATTGTTTTAGCTTATATTTTAATTTTTGCAAAGCGAACTATTTAAAAATAGGATTTGATTATTTATAATTATAAAATACTTTGTGTACATTTCAGCAAGTTTTATATTTCATATTTATCAAACAAGGATAAGTTACTTGGGCTTTTGACAAAAAAGGGTAGGCGCCATAGGCGCCCTACAGTTGCAGTGAGTGCCGTAGGCGCCCTACAACCTCTATTATAAAATACTTTGTGTACATTAGTTTAATGTTAAGTATTTATCAAACAAGGATAAGTTAGTTGGTCTTTTGAAAAAAGTTGGCGCCGTAGGCGCCCTAAGCCCCAGTTGACACCATAGGCGCCTTACAACCCCTAGTTTTATAATATATAAATATAATGAAATTTTATTTAACTTAAAAAGCTCAAGATAATTTTTTTTTCCAAGTCGTAAATAAAATTTATTTTAAAAACGCAACAAAAAAAAACCGAGTCAACAAAAAAAAACGAATTTTATGGGGATATTTTGGAGACAGCCAAAATCAATAAAGATTAGATACTTTAATAGAAGTTTCCTGATAAAGTTTAGCAATCTTAATCAAACAAAAAGAAATAAACGTCGAAAAAAAAATTACAATTATTGCTCTATTTGGCTCTGGATTTCACCGCAGCTAATTTTAAATTTCATTCCATTAGTTTATTTGTTTTCGTTATATTTGTTCGTTTAAAAATACTATTGCGGAAACGTTCGTTGTTTTTGACGGCTTGTCATGCTCATACATACCCTGTTTGCATGTTATCCACCTACTTTTCTATAAGCACACACACACACGCACACGCGCACGCACGCCCGCACGCACTCACAAAGGCACGCACGCATGCATGTACGGACGCTCGCACGCACATACACACACAGAGACAGACAGACACACGCACACAGACAGACAGACACATACA
>CALYLW010002258.1:0-37500 GCA_944989445.1 Ampullaceana balthica | reverse complement strand
ACCGAATTGCTAGATTCATATTATTCATTCAAACAAAACATGGACTACTACGAAAGATTCACCGCCATAGCTAAAGAGATGGGATTAAAAGGAAAAGAAATTAGAGATTTCGTTGAAGAAAAAGTTGCTAAAGAAGAAGAAAAGCTAAGAATAGCTGAAAAAATAGAAAATCAAAGAATTGCTAAAGAAGAAGAAAAACTAAGAATAGCTGAAAAAATAAAAAATCAAAGAATTGCTGAAGAAAAAGAAAAGCAAAGAATTGCTAAAGAAGAAGTAAGAATTGCTGAAGAAAAAGAACAGCTAAGAAAATCTGAAGAAAAAGAAAATCAAAGAATTGCTGAAGAAAAAGAACAGCTAAGAAAAGCTGAACAGAAAGAAAAAATGGATAAGAGACAAGACATATTTGCAGCAAGACAAATTAAAAGTCAAGAAAAAAGGCAAGGTATGAGAAACCAGAATCTGCCGAACCAAGGCAACAGACAAACTATTTGTTGGTACTGTAACAAGCCAGGACATATGGCTAAGCAGTGTTACCACAATAAAGGAAAACCAAATAGGGTGTCACCTAATGACAGCTCTATCAGAAAGAAAATAGAAGAAAGATCAAGACAAGATCATTTTGAAAACAAAGGTAGACAAGCATGGAAAGAAAAATATAATCATAACTCCAGACATAGAGATTATGATCAAGAAAGACAATCATGGAGAGAAAGAAATAATCATAATTCCAGACATAGAGATTATGATCAAGAAAGACAATCATGGAGAGAAAGAAATAATCATAATTCCAGACATAGAGAATATGATCAAGAAAGACAATCATGGAGAGAAAGAAATAATCATAATTCCAGACATAGAGATTATGATCAAGAAAGACAATCATGGAGAGAAAGAAATAGTCATAATTCCAGACATAGAGATTATGATCAAGAAAGACAAGCATGGAGAGAAAAATATAATCATAATCCCAGAAATAGAGATTATGATGAAGGTAGACAAACATGGAGGGACAGATATAACCATAATTCCATAGATAGAGATTATAATCAAAGCAGAAGATCATGGAGAGGCAAATACAATTTTGACTCCAGAAAAAGAAATTATAATCAAACATGGAGAAAGAATGAAAACCAAGACATGAATGATAGAAAAATAATCAAGTTAAATCGAGCACAGACAGAAACTAGTGACATTTTAGCCACTATTAAAAATCAAGTATATGATAAAAGAAATGAAGACCATAGTAGCAGAGAAAGAGATGTTACTAGTGAATCTGAAACCATTTGTGTGAAATCATCTGAATTAGGAAGAACAATTGGTTGTGTATTAAGCAAAATCAAAAACTTTACAGATAAAGACAATATTTTTCAAATAAAAGTTTCTGACAGTGACTCATCTGGTCGAGATTCTATTGAACTATCAGGAAGCAAAAATGACATCTCAAAAGCTAAGAAACTGATTCAAGATGCTGGAATTAACATTGTGAATGGACATAATCGAGGTCGTGGTTGGTGAATTATTGAACATTTAAACAGTCTGAAGAAACATTCAAAGCCCAGAGATTTGAATTTCATACTCGTCAACTGAAGAATGACTATCTTTGAACTAGGCTATGCTATTAGCCGACTACAAATTTGACATTAAACCTGTGAAGGGAAAAGACAATGTGGTTGCAGACATATTAAGTAGAATGACAATAAATACAGACATTCTGTGACAAACAAGGACTTTATTAATATTAGTCTGTGAATTCCTCAATGATAAAACCAGAGACTGTATTAAAAAGACATTCTGTGAATTACTAAAATGATAAAATAAGAGACTGTCTTAACATTAGTCTGTGAATTCCTAAAGGATACAAAAAGAGACTGTAATTATATTAATATTTTTATTTGTTGAACAATGGACAAGGAACAGTGTTTGAATTCCACTGGATTATTAGTTAAGTTTAATAATATTGATTGTTTCAAATATTTTAATTACACAAAATTACAGATGTGTTGAAAAATTTCAGTTTCAATTTTTGCAGCACAGGTAGACTGTTGCAGTCCTACAGATTTTTTCTCATTAATTTTATGTTTAGACTGTTGCAGTCCTACAGATTTTTTCTTATTGATTCTATATCTAAATGTTGTATGTCAGGCAATGAATGTTCATTGATGATAAATATTTAAAACTTGAATATAGATATAGATTGATTTGATTTTATGAAGACCCAAAATGTTGTATTTCATAAACATTTTTTTTGAAGGATGGGGGTGAATGTCACGTGCAAGTAACATGACTTGTGACGTAAGTTGTGACGTAAGGTCACATGAGTGATAAACGCGGGAACAAAGGAGCTTCCCCATTGGTTGAAAGGCTTGGGCGAGTTAGTTGTGTGTAGACTTCCGTCGAGGAAGGTTGTGTGATGAATGATTAAAGATTTCCATATTATATAACCTCAAATGATATTTCTGTGTACAAAGTATAAATAATAAAGTTGTTTATTGAAACAAGTTTTCAAGTGGATCATTGTGCACGAGATTGTATACTGTGAGAACGCCTACATAAAAGGAGATATAAAAGTTATCGTTACATTGGTGTCAACGTTACACATACATACATACACACATACATACATACATACATACACACATACATACGAACATACATACATACATACATACATACATACATACATACACACATACATACGAACATACATACATACATACATACATACATACATACATACATACATACATACATACATACATACATACATACGTACATACATACATACATACATACATACATACATACATACATACATACATACACACATACATACACACATACATACGAACATACATACATACATACATACATACATACATACATACATACATACATACATACATACATACATACATACATACATACATACATACATACATACATACATACGTACATACATACATACATACATAAATGCATGCATCAATCAATAGAAATTAATAATAAACTACGTACCTTACCATAAAAAATTGTTTTTAAATGAAACTAGAAGTATAATGTTTCGTTAATAATGTGATGTAGAAACCGTCTTAAAAACTTAAGTACATACATATTACATATTTATTTCCTTTTCAATTTAACAGAAATAAACAATATTACGGTAATTTTTAAAAAAATCTAATGTCATTAAAATTCATGCCATAAACTCATTCGCTTTTTTAATTAATGTCCAAAAAGCAATTAAACGTTACAGTATTTCGCCATCATTTGACGTCATCGTAATTTGTGCTTAAACAGCACATAATTTCGGATTATCTTATATGAAAAGGTCGTTACAGAAAAAAAATGCTAGTCAATTAATTATTTAGTACGAGTTCACGGGCTGGACATTGGAACCTCTGATTAATCCCTCAAGGTCTTCTCAAACGTAGTGTGCTTACCTACAAAAACAAACGCATCACTTTAAAATAGTTCACAGCATCTAGACCTCCACATAGCGTGTCCATGGTCTCGAGACGATTCTGTAACTGTTAACCTTCTCTCTCACCTTACAACAGGGACCATTCTTTTACCTGTGCATACCTGGACATTTACCATTGTTATTTACGGATGCTCATGTACCTGGTATTTTAACCGTAAATATGTAGTTTTTTTACTAGTACATACCATGTCAATTACATGTACATACCTGGTCCATTATCAATAAATACGTGGTTATTTACACGTACATACCTGGTCCATTACCCATAAATACATGGCTATTTACACGTACATACCTGGTCCATTACCCACAAATACGTGGCTATTTACACGTACATACCTGGTCCATTACCCATAAATACGTGGTTATTTACACGTACATACCTGTTAATTTACATATACATTCATGTTGCTTTTTAACACCCTACAAACGCCACCAGGACATTTATGACAAGGTTATGTAAATAATAAAACATAACAATTTAAAACGAATACAGATTATGGTTTATTTAAAATCCAGTGCTAAAATTATTTAATAGAAATCAAATAATCATAAAATATAGGTTATAATCTGAAAAGAACATTTCTCGCAAAATTTAACTACATATTAGTAATGTAGCAATGAAAATTTAGAATTTCCAGAAAAGTAATTTTCACGTCATTTCGACAGAACATACATGATTATATCTCTTGTGTAATAATGATCTGAAGCTGTGTTAAAAATTGGCATCGACGTTATGGATTAAATTTTTTAAAAAAGATTAAGTCACCTTAAAGTCAAATTATCATGAAGTTGATATATTTTAGTTAATAAAATAACCAAATTCTCGAACGTCAAATTACATGATCTACATAGCAGTGGCCAAATCGCGGCTTAAATGCGAGCCGCATGCAACACATCTGCGCTCACATTGCAGCTCTGGAACAATTTATGAACTTAAAAATTTTCGTTTTAAATATATAGTATCAAAAAGAAATGAAAATTCTTAAAAATATCGAATAAAACAAGAGTTGAAAATAATTTGGGCTTTATAATTAAAAAATGAAGTTGAAATGACCGATATTTTAGTGACATAACTGTTTAGTCAATACTTGCAGATTTTTAAGTATGGACCATTGGTGTTAGTACTACTTTATATGAATTGCATATTAATAAGCAACCCACTTTATTTCATTTCCGGCCTCATCTACTGCTGTGAATCTTCGAACTACACAATGACGTTCATAAAATTGAAGCATGTATCTGTAACTAGTAGCCATCATCTGACAGAACTTTGTTGAACTATAACTACTGGATACCAAACAGATTGCAAGAAACTTGCTTGTTTAAAGACGTTTCAGAAGAATCATAACTATTGATTTTCTAAATAATAAATGGGTCTTTATGCAAAAGATTTCTATTCATAAATTGTATATATTTAATTTGTTAGTTGTGTAACTCTTTCAACAATAAAAAATATTTAAATCATTACAAATTTGTTTTAAAAATAAATCACTTATAATTACATTGCGAGCAGTTTCTCAACATTGAACTAAAAATAAAATATCTTCAAGTTACAACCATCTGGAAGCTCCTACCAGAACTAAAATATCCTCTGTTTAAGAAAGTAAGTTGCCAATTTATATCCATTTTGGTACAACATACAATTGTGAAATTGTGTAAGCCACAAAAAAGTTCAAAAAAGCACATCGTTCTGAAACTAGCAACAAGAATCTGACAGTTAGTTACTACAGGTCTTGCAACCCCAGTTCTAGCTATTAATGTTTTTAAAAAACACGATTTTTTACATTAAAAACAATAATATTCATCGTTTTTTTTTAAAAATAGCTAAGAGAACAAAATAAAAAAATAAATAAACAATGAAAAAGCAATTAGTTATTCCTTATATGGTAAGTAAGGAATTCTTCTAATTTATTCGCATCCTTTTCGTCCTCGATTAAAAATAATACTAACATTAGTTCTTAAAGATATAAAATATATTGGACATATTTTTTTAAAAATCTGGTATTATTAATAATTACAGATTTGATCACTAAAAGGGATGATATTGATTATAATTTCAAAATAAGTATTAACCAAAGCAAAACAAAACTACATTTATCTTTAAATTGTATTTTTTAAAAGACATTAAATATATCAAATATCATATTTAAAAATGTGTTTAATTTTTTTTTAAAATATATATAAGAAAAACCCTTGGCGATTACGAACATAATGGCTATGACTGACCGATAGCGTTATATACCATAGTAATTAGAAAATGTTAACAGAGAGTAATTCTAACATCATAACCAAAATAAAAGTATGACAGAGAGTGTATCTAAAACTAAACGCTTTTTTTAAAAAAACGAACAAATACACAGCTATTATTTATTACATCATGCACCTTAACTAAAAACATTATATGAGTCATGAGTAAATGAAGTTACGAAAGTATTTAAATGACATGAATGTATACACAAATATAAGACAAAAGTGTAAACTGGTGTAGGGTAGTAAAAGACGACGATTCTTGGTGCATTAGAATACGTAACTTTTACAATTTAATCCACAAAATGTATCTTGGTTAAGTTGCATTTAATTAATTCTTTTTTATTTTCTTTTTATTGTTTTTTTTTACATTTTATAAATCAACTTTTTCCATCTCTACATCGGATGATGAATATAATTTTTAAATAAAATATTACCTTAAATTTACAATAATGTAAATCAAGTTCTGATATAACGATCATTAAATATATGTTTGAAAACATGCACAAATTTCAAAACAAATGATATTCATTATAAATGAAAAATATGTATTCATAAACTGCATACTAAAAAGTATAATTGTAAAACATTTCTATAATAAAAAGTATAATAATATTACATTCCTAAGATGCAAAGGGATTGATGGATTCATAGATGTCAACATGTCTTTGGATTCTCATTGCGTAAGTAACAGTATTCTCTGTGAAATTACTTAGGTAAATGGCCTATTTGCTTTTAATCTCAATGCATGTTATTGAACTGTTTATAATAATAATAGAATTCTTAATTATGTGTTTAAATTTACTTTAATATTTTTACTTCTTAAATAAAAATACAAACTTGTCCTATCAATAATTTGATGAAATTAAAGGGAAAAAACATGCTCTTTGGGTGGAATGTGTTATTTGAAACTTGAAAAAAAAAGGAATAAGCATAAATTAAGAGTTATATTTTTTGTGGCGTAGACTAAGTTACAAACTTTAAAAGTAAAGGTTTGAAAACCTTTTTAGTGTTATATAATCATAAATATTTTGCTATCTTGAACCTTTAAAACCCCACAATCTGAAAGAGTCTACCCCGATGATGCAAAACGAGCCATCTTTTTTTAGATGAACCTTATCTTCTGTACGATTAACATTTAGTAATTGGCTGTCTGACCAGCAGGTCCTGGGGAAAGCTGAACCGATGAGACGTGATACTTTATAATCATCATCATGTTTAATGTTCTCACCTGCTGCGTCGTGAGTCATAAGATTGGGGTAAGGTCCTTTTTTAAGATCGTAGATCCTTGTTTCGTTATTTTTCATTGCATCGACGTTCCGGGCAGCCAGTTCATTGAACGTCAGGTATTTGTTGAGCGGACAGAACGGATCCTCAATCACGTGACTTGGGTACAGCACCAAAGTGTTGATGTTGGAGAACACGTCGGAAAAGACAGGGTTCAAGGTGAAGACGTCACCAAATTTAATGTCCTTGACCTTAGGGTCATTAAAAAATTTCTGGAAGTCTTTCTCATTTTCAAAATGTGTCGCTAGCCTACCAACGGGTGAGTTTGCTGCCTCGAACATTCTATCATCCAATGAAGGTGGACAGATGACAGGCCACCACTGATCATTTTTTTTATTCTCTTTTAGAATCTGAAGTTCCTCATCAGTTTGTGCTTTATTGCTTGGATCAATCACAACATTATCGGAATCGAATCTCCACCGCCTAAAATCAGCATTAGGAACAAAGATTGAGCCACCAATGGCTGTATTTCGAAACGGGATCGTGTCCTGTGCCACAACGTACTCAGCAAGATTTTCATTGGTCTTGTTCATCTTAAACAGGTTCCCATAGCTTCCCGGCCTGCAGACAATCATCGGCTCTGTCTCAACAACTTCCGGTTTGATCCAGATCACGCCTAAGCCAGGGTTGATGAATTTGAGCAATGATGGCTCAAGATCACGAAGGATCAGGTGCTTGTTTTGCACGGCCAAAACAAATAGGGTTATTTCCTTAATTGTGGAGACATAATCAGGGATGTTCACTAAGCGCATGTTCGGATCCAACTGTTTGACCACATCATTGACAAGATCTTCGACAAACGTGTGCTGTTTTTTATAAGCCATTTGGCTGACATGAACAGGAATGAACTTATTCCACTGTTTATCGGTGATAGGGTTTTCTCTGGTTCTTTTCTCATGGGCATCTTCAGAATCATTCATGGTGAGGTCTTTCCAGGTATGACAAATTTCGAACCAGCTGTTTTCAACATTTATGATATTAGAGACGATGAGATCTCTTGTCATGTAGTGGTTCTGGAGCACGTACTTATTGAGATGTAAGGTACGGCAGGTGGCCTCTTCAGGATTGGAAGAAACGGATCCGGATGTTTTTCTTTTCTTGTTTTTAGGGCTACCTGACTCCTCGGCATGGTAAAACAAGAAAGTCTTCCCAATAAGCTCGTTGTCACAACTAAAACCATCTGGCGGCATACCGTTTATATTTCTACTGCCGTAAAGATTCTGAGGAAAGATGTTCTGATCAAACTCAAGGTTATCTTTCAAGATTTTATCAATGAATGGTAATATGTTAGCAAGGCTTAAGCATGTGCGTTTCCCAGAGTTATCTTGAAATTCGGTCGTATTCGGGAAATAGCCCTTTCCCTTCAAGGGATTATGCTCAAGCCGCACGCCAGTCGGCAGCATCAAATCCAAAAAAGTTGTACATGTATTTTGTTCGAATTTTAACTCAGTTTCTCGCCCAAACTGGCATTGCTCTAATGATAAGATGATGGCCTTTTGATGACGATGCAATTTTAAAGAGAATAAATCGTGTTCAAAAGACATGTTCATTCCTTCATCAAAATCGTATACGGGGTCGACAAGGTAAATGTTCCTGGACGGCGTATTCCATGAGGAGTATGGGTATCTGTTAGAATTGAAAAAAGTAATCGTTGAAGGGACCTCTTTGAATTGCACTTTGGTTTTACATTCCCCAAAGTTAGTTTTGGTCATTACTATTGCATGTGGGATATTTTCTCCAGGTGTTTCAAGACCCCCTTCCAACAAACTGTAACTATCTGTGTTTTCATAAAAATAATCCAGCACGTCGTCGAACATTTTTTGAGAGTTCTTCTTGTTGAGGCCAAAGAGAAGCTCATTGACCAACTTGTTTTGTTCTAACGCATACTCTCTTCTGTGTCTTTGTCTCATATTGACTTGTTTTTGAAGTACATAGATACAGGGGCTGCACTCCTGAATGTACTCAAGGACATTGCTGTTCAAGCCTTTGGTAATAGCAGTTGCTGCTGCATAAGTCTCTTTCGATAATATACGTTTCACTTCTTCATGGAATTTCTGAGAATTTTCTTTGTACACAGATATGGCTTTTCTAATGTCTTCAAATACTTTTGTTCCTATAGCAAAGACTTTCTTTGGCACAGCTTCACGCGGGAAATTATAAGACGCTGTCCAATCGACAGATGTAGTTGAAGAGGTTGCCACTACATCCTTCCTGACAAATAAATTGAATTTTAGCTTTAAGTCTTGGGGTATCAGCAAATTAGTAGTGACGTGTTTTGTCACCAGGCAAAATGGTGTGCCAATCATTGAGTTATTGATCAAACGCATCAATTCTTTGTCTAACAGGTCCCGAAGCTGTTTGAAACGCTCTTCCTTTTCCATTCTTTCATCAAACAGTTTCTGGACCGACTGCATAAATTCGTTGTTATCCATTACTTTCCCGTAACAATCTCCAATTAGATGCATTTTTTGTACAGCCTCAAAGATTGTATTTTAAGAAAGAGCTGGTAAATGCCACCCTGTTAAATAAAGAATATATGAATGGTACATTTGCTTTCAAAACATATATTAATATAAATGTATTACTAAAATAAATTTTTAAAAACATTTTAAAAAAGCAAAGTTTTTAACTATAAATCCTTTATTTACGAGAAACACCTAAAAGTATGTTCATTATATATACTCATCGGGCGACAATCCAAATATAATTTTTTTTAGTTACGTATCATTTTTAAAGGTTTTACATTTGCAGATCAAGATTATATTTTAAAACAAGTAATAAAAACTCGAAATAAGTATTTAAAAGCAATTTCCAACAAAGAATTTCAAATTTTTCTTATTCTAGGGAAATCATTCTAGATTACATTAAAAGTCATATCAATAATTGAGAAACTAAACAAAACAATTGCTATCTACAAATTGCTGCTAAAACTACGGGAGTCGAACGAAAAGAGATTTTTCAAAAATTCCTTCTCCAACATTGTTCTAAATATTATCAGCTATCGTTTTGCGTTCGTTTCAACCCGATAGATGTTATGGTTGGGGAGAAGTTGACAAAATACTGATATTTTTCGTTCCATTAAACATTTTCGATACTTTTTTTTTGCCCGTGCACATCCTTGGGACCTATTTGCAAAAGACCCGAACCCTCTATCTGGTATGGTTCAGGAGGATTTGCATGATCAAGCTGAACAGGCAGGACAGACATTTCAAATACATAAACGCAATTTTTGCTATGGGAAATTGCGTTAAAAAGTATGGTCAATATAATACGCATTACACCGCGCGACAGGAAAATATTTAAAAGGTTGTTCAATATAATACGCACCGTGACAGCCTGGCACAAAAATTTAGATGCTACATATAGATACATAGAGATAATCTAAAAATGCACTAATTCAATTACAGTACATACGATCCATATGGAATTTCGATAGATCATTTTTATTGTCACCACAAGTCTGCCTGCAAAATTACAGCGCGCTAGCATACGGGGAAGTGGGTTAAAATCGATCCAAAGTTTTATCGGCAAAAAAAAAGTTGCCACGAATTAATATAAAGGATTTAATAAAGTTTAGTTTGTTAAGGAGCGCAGAATAAATGGAATACATTTCAATATCAAAATTACTTTCGTCTCGATCAACTCCGAGTAAAAATCAAGTTATTTCTTTATTTAAATATGCAACAGTGTGTAGTGACAAGAAAAAACGCTAAATGTTAATATTGTTGTATGATTATGGATTTGCTGGAATCATTCTGATTTAAAATATATTAATCTTTGACGACGATGATATTCGATTAAATTATTAGAAATGAAAATGTTGATAAACGCTAGTTTATTACTGGTGTCAAAAATGTAAAATACTTAAAATGAAAAAACTTTTGTTATTTTTTTATTTGAAAATAAGAAAAGAAGTAAAGACGCATGTCTGTTATATGATTTTTTTCCTGAAGTAGGGTATTATTTTGTTGTGTTGTATTTATATTTTAGAATCTAATGCTTCATGTTTTTTAAAAATTTTGTTATTTCATCTAAAATCTCTAGTTTTTAAACGTTTATTGATTTCCCTAATCGCCATCCCTTTTGTTAATATTTACCAGTAATGCATCTACTTCGCATCTTTATTTTAGCTAGAGGCTTACCATGAATATTTGCTTTTATTTTATTTTATATTATTAACATTTGACACCTTCATTTAGTGTAATGATATATTATAATCCAATTACTTTCCTATTTTTGTGCAAGTCTGTTTGTCAGGTGACGCAACGTTCACAGGCAAAGGCTATGACTACTATGAGGGCAGGGACCAGCCGCATTTCTTTCCCTAACTAGTGTCAAGTATCCATTGGGAGATTGGTGAAACATTTAAGCATGCTGCTGGACTACCGTGCCCCATTCTTACGTAAAATGTTTTCAAATTTTGTATGTAAAAAGTATTACATGTATTTATTTATAAAATCACTACTAAGTCTCTTTATAAAAGTTTTTGAGAAAAAAAAATGCATTTTCTAAAAGAGCATGATTTCTTAATTCTAGAAGCTGTAGTTTTTCAATGTAAATGTTGGTACCATAAGAAAAGAGCAACTTTTTGAGTATAAAAAAAACGTGTTAAATTAGTTTATTTCCATTTGTTATTGCACGATAATTTTTTTTTACTTAGCCGGTTTTGAAAGGGGAAGCGGTACTTAGTCAGTTTTAAAAGTGTATTTGTTACTTAGTAGGTTTTGAAAGTGTTTAATTACTTATCAGTTTTTATGACCTAAAAAATTGCTGAAAATGTGTCCATATGTTTAGAACATTTATCTTAAGTTATGACACATTACCCAACATTTACATAAAGTAAAAAAGCACATTATATATAAACAGTTACTTGGTTAATTAAATAAACGTTTTCATTTTACCACAGTGGTAACTTTATTTGGCTAAATGGTGTGACAATAAGAATTCATTAAATGAGGGTTGGATGCCTTCTAGTATTACAATAAAAATAATGTTTTCCATATCCTCGCCTTTTAATTCTGCTTGTCGTATATATTAACAATATAATTATTCTGAGAAAAAAATAATTGATTAGATTCGTTATGTGGAAATTTTGAAACTTTATTTCTTATTTCTTGTTCCTGACGTGCAAAACTAAACAGTGCTAAACAAGAAAAGAAAACATCTTATCCATCAATTAAACAGTTAAGCATTTTTTTAAACACCTACTACTTTTATTGTCTTAGGGGGCCGTCCATAAATGACCTCACGCAACTAAGGAGGGGGGGATCACACATTTTTGACGATGTGTGACGAGGGGTGGGGGGTGTTTAAGAAATGTGACGTCACATCAAAACGCGAAACTTTAAATAAAAGTTCCACTTAAATATATGCTTGCTTACAATTTATTTAATAACATTTTACATTGCTTCACGCGTGTGACAACATTAATGTGCATCCTTACACTAAATCATGGGCGTCCAAACTTTTTTTATGGCGGCCATATTTCATGAAGTAAAGATATGCGGGGGCCAGATTAAGATGATAAACACAATGAAATACATTGAGAAGTTTTTTATTGCAAAATTTTAATGTGAAGGATGAAACTGAGATCTTGATTGCAGTAAATTTGCGAGGTCAGGTTTAATTCCACTAGTTTGATGCGTCTGATATAACACAGGTGAGAGTAACTTAGTCTCGTCCCCACATGATTCTTCTCAAAATTCATATCTAAGAATGTCTGCTCACACATGTTAAGCCAAACATCCTGAGCATTGTATTAGCAAATGTTCGAATATCTTGGAATCTGTCATAACCAGTTGAAGGTAAAAAGGCAATGAGAAAAAGCTTTTGTTGTCTTCTGCGACATTCAGCATCACTTAGAAACTCCATGAGTTCCAGTTGCAGATAGCCTGGAGCATCATCGGGGTCCACAGAGAAATTTGAAGACCAAAGAAATTGTTGGTGAATGATACAGTGAAGTTTAAAATCTTTGCCAGCATCTTCGCTGACTTTGTTACGACAAGTTTTGGTATATAACTGCGCACATCAGGGACAAAATCAGTAATAAATACAGAGATTCTTTATCATGGTAATTTAACGTCATTGACAGCACAACAAAAAGAAGCAACTAAATTTTGTCCGCTTGTTTGGTCTTTAAGGCTGAAAGTCTAGTCTTTGGCAAACACTAAAATTTGGGCTGTTATCAATTAATTTAAATTTAATCGTTAACTTTTGAAAAATTATCGATTAATTAATCGATAATTTCGATTAAAACCACAAATAGAAATTTATGACGTCATTAAACTGAACATTTCTCACGGACATTGAAAATTAAGAATATTTTGAACTAAATTTCATGACAATGTGTTGATACTTGATTTGTGATGAAGGTGGTACGTCAGCGATGTATTTGATCCTTTAAAAGAGAATTGTTTATGGCAGTGGACACAGAAAATGTTTTCACCATCTTCGACTTTGCCATCCGCAGGTAGCTTAAAAATAACATATTTGCTCAACTTTCTAGTTATATGTTTAAATTTAACTGCACTGATGCTGTCAGCAGGGCCGTCTTAACGCATAGGCCCGTTGGGCATTTGCCCTGGGGCCCACGAGCATATGGGCCCCATAGGAATATGTTTATTTATATATATTGTGTATATTCATTTTTTATTCCTGCGGGGGAAGGGCTCAACACTATATTTTTGCCCGGGGGCCCAAAATGGTGTAAAGACGCCTCTGGCTGTCAGACATTTTATAATTGACGTCTGCCGGTCAACATATATTAATAAAATAAATTTTAATATTACGCGGGAGATGTTTGTGCGTAAAAAATATATATAAATTATTATTAATTATTAATAATTTATTATTTATTACTAAAATTTTGTAAAAATATTATAAATATTTTCTTAAATTTTAATCAAATTTTTATCGATTAAAATTATTTTAATCGATATTTAATTGATAAAATTTTTAACAATTCATCTAGAGATTAATCAATAATTTCCGCAGCCCTAAATAAAATGTTATCGATTTTCAAAAATGTCGACTTTTAAAAACAAATATAATGTCGTTACATATATGTCTGTCAATTTATTGTTTAAGATGAGGCCGTTGGCCAGTTAAAATTTAAGCGTTGGTCATGTTTGACCCGCGAGCCGAACTTTGGACAACCCTGCATTAAATACATACTTGAATGACAAAAAAAGTGATATCAAACATGCTCATTTTCAAATAGAAAATACGGCTTTCATTGGGTGGGGGGGGGGCGGTGGTGGCCGCAAAGCTATGTGACGTCATAGTGGAGGGGGGTCTACGTTTTTGTGACAAAGTGTGACGAGGGGGTAGGGAGGTAGGTCCAAAATCGGCCAAAATCGTATGACGTCATTTATGGACGGCCCCTTAGCCCAAATACATATTTAGTTATTTTGTTTTTATATTGTGGGATAGATAATAGCACTATTAGTATTACTATTTGTATGAGCAACTGTAATAGGAAATAGTATCAGAACCTGTTATATAATTAAACAAAGCTATATTTATTGCATTTATTACTGGCATTCATAGTCTAGAAAATAAAAAATGTATATAATATGTTTTCAGAAAAAAAAATGAGCCTCAAAGTACTCAAAGAGACTTACCGAGACCAAGAATATCACACTAGTCGTATCACAATCGAGTCGAGACCAGTGCCAGTCATAGACATAGTTGACTGAGTAAACTATATACAAAAGTGAAATTAGTTACAAAACTATGTTCTTAATACTATGACTAAGCTTAGTCCAAATTTCTGAATCCTTAAAAAAATAGTAATTATTCTAATTAAATTAAAACTAGATATGAACCGTGGCGTAGCATACGCCGCAGACTTGCTCATAGATAGTGCAAAGAAAGGGGGGGGAAGAACTGACACAAACTACATCACGAAGAACAACGCGAGTGAACATCGGGAGGGGGCACCGCCGACGCATTTAGGGACTCAAGACGTGCGCACTGCGGTTAGCTACCAGCCCCACCCTGCCAACCATAAACTGTGATTGGCCGACCCTGGCGAGGGTCTTTTGTCATGTATATTTGCACTCGTCTTGTGCTTATTCTGGCAAATTATAGATATATAGATAGATGGTGGATTGAAATTCTTCTGTGGAATCCATTCGTTCATTGGAGTGTGATTTAAAATGTGGTTGTACATGTTTATCAGGATAGTGGCAAGGTGACGTCACATCAGTGTGATAAGGTGGCTGTAAAATTTGTGTGGACATACCGACGTTGTCAATCGACGGCACCAGAAAGTGATCACGTGTGAGAGACAATAGAAATTTGTAATGGCATTGATCGGAAGGACCGCTAAAGAGCAGGTATATAAACAAATGTTGACCGGCATTGTAAACTCGAGGAGAGGTATGAGGACGTTCTCGGAAGTAAATGATGATAATGGCGGGCAGTATGTCGGACATCGCTATAATTTCTGCCTCACCACAATATATTTCTGAAGTATTCATGTGCTGAACTTATTGTTGAGGAGAGTGTCTGACTACTTGTCCGTCACCGAGAACAACGGAGAGCACGTCGCTGAAGTTATCCCAATGTTGAGAAACAAAGTTTACAGCCATGTTGCGAAGTCATGTTCGCAAAGAAAAGGGGGAAAAAACGTGCACAAACATAAACAATTTTTTAAATTTATAAATTATTTTTCAGCTTCGGCTTGAACCCAGGACCTTCCACGTGTTAGGCGGATGTAATAATCACTACACCACGAAATTCATGCTCTTCTGTGAAGGAACAACGAAAGTGAAATCAAGAAGCTTTGTTGGTTGGTCTCAATGACCCCCCTCTCCACCACCTTCGCTTGCCAACCATAAAATGTTTGGTCGACCCAAATGAGGGCCATTCGTCATGCTTATTTGCACACTATTCGCTCTTGATTTGGTGAATTATATATCATCATCATCAGTGGCGCTAGAGCCCATGTAGGGCCCTGGCCTGCTCCACCACATCCATCCATTCGGATCGATTGATGGCTTTCCTTCTCCGTGCCCAAATCCCCAGCTGGTGTAGGTCCATTTCCACATCATCGATCCATCTCAGTCTTAGGCAACCAGTGAGTCATCTACCCCTTGGTTTCTGCCTGTAAATAATTGTTGGTGCTCTACATTCTGGCATCCTTTCAACATGTCCTGCCAAGCGTAGTCTTCCTTTTTTAATACTTGTGACTATGGGTGGGTCTTTGTACAGATGGTATAGCTCTTGGTTTGTACGAATTCTCCAGATATCATTTTCTATCACAGGTTCATATATTTTCCGGAGGATTTTCCTCTCCCAAGGGTTGAGCAGGTTCTCTGCCTTTCTGGTCAGGGCCAAAGTCTCAATAGCGTACGTTACTCCCGGCCTTATAATCGTGGTGTATATTATTTTCTTTGTTCCCCTTGAGAGGTTTTTGCTTCTTAGAAGTTTTTGTAAGCTGAAGTAGCAGCGGTTGCCTGCTGTTAAACTTTCTTTCATCTCCGAAAATTATCTCATTGTGTTCGATTTTTAGTTGCCCTTAGATATTTGAATGCAGCAACTCTCTCAAATTTGTGTTTGTTTATAGTGGTATTATCGGTGAATTATATATATTATATATATTACCTCCGTTTCTAAAGCTGTTTCCAATTTGATGGGGGATTTTCTGCAATTTTCTCATCATTAAAAAACATCGTGTTTGGCCATCATGAATATTATGGAAACAAGGTCAAGTTCTTGTAAACTAAATTGTGATTGGTTGCTTCTCAAAGTAACTAAAGCTTTTATCGGCTTGTAATCTTAGCAAATGTTTGCATAACTTTTGCAAATGTTTAATATTTTAACAATAAAATAAAGCGTATTTCAAAAAATTCCAAATGACCAAACCAAAGGAAGACTGTTGAGTTTTACCATTTAAACCAGAAAATGGCATGAATTCATTTTCCCGCCAAAATCGACTTAGTAGGTTTTGCAAGTGAACTCCTCATTTATACAACATATTCATGACATAATTCTTGGAAAATGATGATGTAAAATTGCATGTAACATCATCACAAGTATCATCCACAACATGTACTAAAATATATCAATCACATACAAATCTGTTTTTCTTTAATTATTTTTAAACATAAAGCTGACGTAGGAAACTCTTTTTTAAAATTCCTGAGAAATTTATTTTCACAAATTTTATTTAAAAAATTTATATGAGTTTATTTTAATTTTAAATATCTATCTAAAGGGTGATGTTCATTGTTATAAGAAAATTTCTAAAAATGCTTCTTTTTACAACATTTTGTTGTATTTGCTATTAAAGCAATATTAAATTTCTCATGACTATTAACTCTTTTATTGTCTTATATCAGGGGTTGTCAAACTACGACCCACGGGCCGCATGCAAACCACCAGAGCATATTATGCGGCCCGAAGGCATGTACATGTTGCGATCTTATGTCGATGTTAATTTTCTTTGTTTAGAATTTTCGCTATATTTTTTTAAATCCTAATATTTGACACGAATCTAGGGATATTAAATCGGTTTTATGACTCCAGAATTGATTAGTGATCATTAGTCATTAATTGTTGACATCCTTATTCGAAACAGCATTTTAGCTCAAACAAAAGTTGCTTTTGTTTACGATTTACATATTGGCAGTTTGTAAAAAATTTAATTTAAATGCGAATAGAAGTTGATTTAACATTGAATGTTGCCAAAAGAAATGATAATAATTGAGGACAAATGTCGTGCTTTTAATGATGAATCGACCGCTAAATATTGATTCACGAGCGTTGGCAGCAAAGCAGTATGCTTGCTGTGCCGTGAGTGTGTGAGCGTCTTTAAGTAGTACAACTTGAAGTCACCACCAAACAAAACATTTGGATTTCGAGCACAATTTAACTAAAGAAGAGACAAAAAGTAATTTCCAGGAGTTGGCTAATAATTTAAAGAAGCAGCAAACTGTTTTCACCAAACAGTCTTTAATACAAGATTCTGAAACCGAAGCCAGTTTGCTGCTGTCCCATAAAACGGAACAAGTCCTTTTCTGACAGAGAGTTCATAAAAAAATGCTTGCCAGATGCAGCAAGCATTATGTGTCCAGAACAGAAATAAAAAATAGATAGCATTTCTTTATCAAGCAGAACTGTAGTCAGGCGAGCTAAGAAAATTATTGACACGTTGATGCACCAACTTCGAGATGCATGTAAAGACTTTTTGGGGTACTCTCTTGCGTTGGAAGAAAGTACCGATGTACAGAACACAGAACAATTGTTGGTAATTATAGGAGTAATAAAGATTCTTTTGAGCTTACCGAAGAATTACTTAGTGTTGAGTCACTCAAATATACAATTACAGGCCAGGATTTATTCAAAGCTGTTGAGAACTGTGTTGAAAGAAATGGTTGGTGTGGAACAAGATAGCAAGTGTAACAACCGATGGAGCGCGCGCTTTGACTGAAAAAAACGTAGGTCTTTTGAAGTTGATAAAAAATTAAAATAAAGAAGAACATCTTGATTATTCACTATTACTTCTTCACTGCGTCATCCATCAGGAAAGTCTGTGTATAGCTGCGTTCAATATCAAGAATGTTATTGACCCAGTTAGTGTGATAAACCTCATCAGAGCCAGGGCACATAACCACAGGCAGTTCAGGACACGGCTTGAAGATTTTGAAACTGAATATTATGATATTATGTGCCACAGCAGTGTCCGCTGGCTGAGCCTGGGCAAGATATTGAGGCGAGTGTGGGATCTCAAGGAAGCAATAGTTATGTTCCTGGAAGTGAAGGGTTTTTTGTGTGACTTTGTTAGTAACATTGTTAATGATGAGTGTAAGTCAGACTTCGTGTTTGTCATTGACGCTATGTAAAAGTTGAATGAACTGAATGTCAAGCTTCGTGGCCATAGCTTGTTTGCACATGAAATGTAAGTGAATATTAAATCATTTCAGGCAAAGTTCTCTTTGTTCTCCAGGCAAGCAGTGAAAACAGGTTAGCCATTTTCCTTTGCTGAAAAAGAAACACATTTCTGGTGAAACGGCTGACGAGTTCGAGGCTCAGTTGGAATTTGAAAGGAGGTTTAAAGACTTCAAGAACCTGAAACAACTCTTTTATATCGTCAGTTCGCCATTTAGTACAGAGGCTAATTGAGCTCTAACGGATATAGAGTTAGAACTGCTTGACCTACAAGCAGATTATGACCTGAAGGAAAAGTTCAAGTTAGTTATTCTGCTGGAGATTTACGGATATTTGCCAGCAGCAGCATTTCCAAACTTAAAAAAAACTTTGCTGCCAAACTTTTGACACTATTTGGGTCCACATAAATCTGTGAGCAAGCTTTTTCTTGCATGCAAATAAACACATCTAAGAAAAGGTCGATGTCGACTGACTGCAACTTGAATGCTGTTATGCGAATCACAACCAGTAAACTGGTTACACAGTTCAAATACATTATCCAAAATTGTGAACAGTAACAAACTTCTCATTAATTATAATAGTGCTCTATGGTCAGCTTGTATGTAAATTACGTTCCTACTTCTTCATAGTCATTCTGACAGGTAACAATAAACTTTTGTTGAAATATAATGAATAGTAAAATCTTATTATCAAATTCGAATCTCTTTCAGTTCGTATTTTAAAATGTAACGCGCACGTGTAATAGAGTATGAATCTGAAATAAAATTATAAGTACATGGCTATAATCATGAATTCATATTTTATACCTTGTAAACTGTAATTAAATTAAACAAAATATATATGCGGCCCGCCAATAAAAATAAAGTTTTCAATGCGGACCTCGGTAGAAGAGTTTGCCCATCCCTGTCATATATCATTATGTAATTTGAGTTTTGAAAGTCTTTGTAAAGAATGTTAGCAACACGATCTTAGAGCAAAAAAAAATTACAATTTTTTTATATTTACCAATTTTTTGTATTAACGCTTTACAGTAACTCTCTTAACACATAATCTTAAACTGTTGGCACTTAAACGTAATTTTTTAAATTTCATTTTAACTAAATGTTATGAGTGCACATGTCATCTGTTGTTTACAATCCCAGGTCTAATGCAATTTATTTTTTGTTGAGGTCATTTTAGTCATGTTACGTGATGAAAGGGAAGAACATTGAGCATGATCCACAAATGAACATGACCTTTCCACTTCTGGTCCATCAGCATTTACCAAAAGTTGTAGCATCATAAATTTTATTCGGCCTCATTGCCGTTTCATGAAGATGTGGTCATCATCATTTTGTTCTTTTTCATCTTTATCAATTCTAAAGTTTTGTTTTTTTTGCAGCTTACTATTCTTACTTTGCTCAAAACGAATCAGCTGATTAATAGCTTCTGACTTATCCTTTACCAATTGTTTCTTTTCTTTAGCATATTTTTTTTTCAAAGTTATGTTATTTGTACTAGAAAGAGAGTGTCTTTTTGAGCTGTTTCTCCAAATATATCAACTTGCTGTGATTCATTTGTATTTACTTTGTCATCAACATCAGTTTGATTTGTGCTTTTATTTGCCATAATATGTTCTTTTTCTCCTGAATTTATATCAACACACTGTATATTGCCTTTACTTTCTCTTTTAGATTACACATAGGACAGAAATGGTAGCTGGTAATAAAATTTACATGAAGAGTTTTGTCCATTAGATGTAGCTTGACAATATGTAACAATGTTTTTTAAATGCTCTTTACTAAAGTTGTCTTTCAAGGTTTGCCATTTTGTTTTTACACCTTTGGATGAAATAAGAAAATTGTTGCTTTTACACACATTGTAAAAAACATTATAAATTAGTCTTGAACCTTATACATAATAAATCTTAAACTTTAAGTAAAACCACAACTTTTTTCAATTACCAAATTGAAAAAAAAATTGTATAAATTATTCAACAGTTTGATGTAATTGTTGCCATTAGTAAAAAAAAATAATTAAATAATGAATATTTTATTTATACGATCTGTAGCTTTAATTAAACTTCAAAACTTGTTGTTTTGTGTCCTTTAAATTTTAAAAATATTTTAAAACTGTAAATATTAATTTCAAACTTAATATTCGGGATATTTACATAATGCTGCAGATAATTTAATAGTAAAAAATTAATTGCAGTCCTAAAAATTAATATTTTCATAATTATTTTTAAACTCATTCATCCACCATTCTTGATTGAATTAAATAAACAACATCTACGATAATATTTGTAGCTTACTTACTTGTAGAATTATGTTCCTCTGCAATTTCGAGCCAAAGTTTCCAACATTCCGATTGTGGTAACACTTCTTTGAGAGGCGTGCGCTCACATGCACCAAATAATTTAACTTGTTATTATCCATTATAAAATCCGAATAATTTTACGTAAATTATCGTTTAGTGGATCAGGCCGTCATCTTTGTTTATATGCAAGCGTCTGAAGCACTACAACTAAACCTAACCCTAAACCTAATTTCTTTAATAGCTTCCATTTTGGAAAACAATCACTTTTATAAATTTTATAACAAAACCAATCTAGCACAAATCGGGCTGTGTATACAGTTTCACACCTAGCAATGGTACCGTCCTCGACGCGGCCGACATCTTTGATCCGTTAAACGATAATTAGCCATTTTACTTTAAGATGAAATATAACTACCTAGATTTCGAAAATCATGCTTGAAAGCGTTTTATTTATTAAATGATAATTTACACACATACAATTTGACGATGTAGCAAACAATCCACAATTTTTTGTTGACCTTTGAAAGCCGATCCCGACGACCGTGCACCGCCGTTTTCCACTGAGCAGAGCAAATGTAGCCAAACCCACTATTTTATGGCATTTTCCCCCAAAAGATTCGACCGTATATAGCAGTGTCGAATTCCTGAACCAGTAAAGACTCATCCTTAAAGTAAGAAGTCAAAAAATTATAAACGACGTGTTTATATCCGATCTAAAATAAAATATAAGAGGGTCACTATTCGAAAGCTCAGTCTGGCTTAATCCATAACAATTTTTTTTTAAGTGTGACATAAAAGCAAAAAATGTCAAACGCCAACGGACATTGAGCTGATCAAATTGCAAAAAGTGCCCGTATATTTTCAATACACGCAGAGCGATGCACGAGCGTGGCAACAAGAAGTAGGTACTTGCAAAAATGAACTAGACACGTCACAGTATCTGATATATTTATAGCGACACCGCTTCTCACAGCATATGCTTTCGCGCGTTACTTTTTTTTTCAACTGATCTGTTGTATCCGGAAAAAGAAAATTAAAACTCGCGAATCCGAAAAAAGTAAATAAAAACTCGCGAATCCGAAAAAGAGGATAAAATTTGCGATACCGGAATTCTGGGACATAGCGGGGAAGTTGCACTCCTGAATGATTTAATAACGGGTAGAAACTAATTCTTCAGATTTGTTTTTTTAAACAATGGTAAATAAAAGTCTTTTTTCAAAATCAACAGAATATTGATTTATGCCACTTATTTTCTACTCTGAATATAGATTTTATTAGAGATTAATGTCAACTACATTACTAGGTAAGAGGAAAATTAATTATGAGTTAACCCTCACAATATGCATAATCGTTTGACTTTAATTTTCATTTAATGATTTCATATGTTTTGACATTATTGGACACATGATGTTACATAATTTATGACAAGATTTAACTATTTACTGATATACATTTTAATAGTAAATAGATCATATGCAGAGTAGTACTGTAGGCACTGGTAACCCAATGGAACAATTAGACATTTAGGCACTAATCTTTAGATCTTAAGGTGTTAACTACCGCCACTATTACTTTCTGAATTGCTGGGATTTACTCCAGGGAGCAGAAATTTGTGTGCGTTTGGATATTTCACTTAAGGCAACTGGTTTGACAATTTGCCTCCTCTAATTTCAATAACCTCATGGCAACTAAAGAAGAAAAATCAACCCATCTACATATATATCTAAACTTATTTCAAAAAATGACACACACAATAAATATTACCTCTATATAAACACAATTTTCACCAATAAACAAATTGTCAATGCAAATCGAAGAAAATGATCTTCAATTTGCAATGAGGTAGTGGTGTCAAAATGGCGTCTGTCTTCGACAAAGGTAAGAGAAGAGAGTGACAGAGAGGTCACATGACCAACACAAGAACGATGAAGTGGACCAATCAAAGGTGCCCACGTAGTTATTTACGTACATCCAGTGGAATCGGGTATTCGTGTTATTAATTCATGATGTTATACGGTGACAGGCAACATTTTAAAATCTAACAAATAAGCAAAGTGAGACATAAACCATGGATTAGCGTAGGACGCAATAATCTTAGGCATAGAAGTAGCATGTATAATATAAAAATTAAGAAGACATGACTAGTCTTACCTAGAGCTTTAACACTTAAAGTTACTAAGGGTCTCTCAGTAGCTCAAGTACATGCATATCTCGAAAAATCCCACTATTCACATTTCTCATTGAGCCTCGCGTTCACTCCACCAATTCCGGTGGTTCCGATACAGCTCTATTATATTGATAAATATGTAAACATGTATATTCCCGAGTACTTTTTTAATAAACACCCTTATTCACATGCTAACCAATAACAAGTATCCTGATCGTTACTATGATTTATATTTTCTATAGCTCTCCTTTTAAAGTGTATTTATGTTATAGTTTCATGTTGACCTTTTAATTATATTTGTAGTTGCTAATTTTTTCCTTATATAAAAAAAAAAATTCAAAATAGATGGATTTGATTGGGTGAGGATAACAATACTAAACGGTAAACCCATCACCTCAACACACATTACCACACTAACTGACAATTGTTATATCCACAACACAAATCATTATATAAATTAACAAATAAAGATAGTAATTAAGTATTATTCTACGTGTGTAAATTATCATAAAGAGAATCATCACCATCTAAATACAAATTCCAAAGTATCCTTACCTTCCAATATCCTCACTATTTAACATGTACAATAAGCATGTTTTCATATATGTCTTCAAATTTTAATTTATATACACAACTTTACTTGAGCATCCCCTTAAATTATTCATACTCCTCTCATTTGGTTACAACATTAGTCTTAAATCCACCCATTCATAAAACAATCGCAATAATCCTAAATCCAATAAACCACGTACTTCCATTACAACATATCATTACAAATCCAAATATGTATACCCGCAAAAATACCGTCAAACATTACATAATTAATCAAATCTTGTCTCATGCCCAAAACATCACTCACATACCTCCATTATTATTTGAAAATCGCCACCACACCCCTAACAAACCATTATATCCTTCCACATAAATTATACTCCTGACCCTTACAATTCATGTGTATCCAAAATACACACAAAAATCCAACCTACAATAATTTACCTTTCTCAACCACAACCACCCTCACCCCCAACCCCCCACTCACCCACTCAAAAAAAAACCACCCCCCAACCCTTAATACAAACAACACTCTAATACCAATCCCACATCCCCTACCCCCTCCACCTCTCCCCCTACCCAAACCACACAACCCCCCCAACCCAAACCAAAATCCACCTACCCTATCAAATCTTACCACCCCCCACACACCCACCCAAACCCAAATACAACTAAATTCAAACCACCCCCAAAAACCCAAATCAATACCTCCCCCAATCACAAAACCACCTTCCTCCCATATCTCAACCATCTAACCCCCCCAACACCAAACCCAACCCCCCCTTCATTCACAATCAATCATCCACATTATCCAATTTACAATCCTATCTCCATATCACCAAAAACCCCAACTCAGTCCATCAATAACCCCAAAAAAAAACATTCAAACCCCCCATACAAAACCATAATCACAAACATAATAAAACTTACATAATTCCACCAACCCCACCCCAAAACACAACCACCCACCTCAAATCAACCCTACCACCACACACTCCCAACAACCCTCCACCCCCATACAACCTCCTACCAATGATCCCCCACCCATCACCTCTCAACTCACCACTCCAAAACCACACACACAAAACATACCCCACCTAATAATAATAATATGGTGTAGTCAACCCTAAACACATAAACCCTAACACCCACAAATCAAAAAACCAACCAACACCTCCCATTTCAAACATTACCACCCCAAACCAACAATTACAAACATACACCCAAAAACAATCAACAAACTCCCAAATTAAAAAACAATCTTACCCCCCATCACCCCCCACCTTACACCCCCCCCCAAACCCAATATATAACCATCCTCTACAACCCCAATCCCCTCACTAATGACAAACCATCCCCAAACCAATCTTCACCCCAACCATCCCCCAAACACCACTCACACATCTAAAATCCAAACCAACTACAAAAAACCCACCCCAATACCCCAAATAAACCCAAATCTATCCAACTCCCCTATAACCCCCCACCTAAATCCCTCCCTAATAGAAAACCCACCCCAAGCTTCTCCTATATCAATACACACTTGTAAATCAACCCAATTACCTTCCCTAACCCTATCATACCCCCTACCCTAACCAAGATAATACCAACAATATATACCAAATACTAAAACATTATACATCAACATACCAATAAATTAAACACAATCATTACTTAATAAATAATATCACAAAAAACTCTAATACATCTAGATAAATACCATCAATACAACTAGAGCAACACCTCATACTCCCCCCTTAATAATTCCATTCAATAAAAAAAATTCCAAAATTCACAATCATATTCAATAGATTTCTACAATCATATACCAACAACTTACAACAATTGAAATAATTCAAAAACCCATTCAAAATTTACATTCTATATTAAATTTTATACCACCTCTAATATTAATAACAAATATAGCATTATCCTTACTATCTACCACCAAATTATTACAACAAATACTAATCACATTCAAACCTTCTTCATATTTACTTACTAACACATAAAACAATCCATAATATAGGATCAAAACCTTGCACACAAAAAACCCCCTATTACTACACCCAATACCTTTTTCAAGTCCAACCAAATATAACCCACACCCACAACATACAAAACTCCCCCCCTATCAATATTCCATCTAATCTCCAACCTACTCTTACAACAATACCAACATCACAATTAACATAAATTATTAGAGTAGAATTTTCACATCACCAAACCAAATGATCCCATTCCCCACAAACCCAATATACCAACTAACCAAACACAACAACAATAAAAACCCCCAAATGAATCCAAAATGACAAATAACTAATATCTATCCCCTAAACAAACAAAACCCACCTCACCCACCCCCACACTCATAACAAAAAAAATACCCCCTTATCCCCCCCCTCACACCCCCACCCCCCCCAACCCAAACCCCAATTTCCCCATCCACAAAAACCCCATCTCTACTCCCACACTCAGATAACACCCCTTCACTAACCCCAAGTCACACATCCATCCATTCCACATATAACAACCCCAAGATATACCCATAATACACCCTACCCCCCCCCCCAAACTTACATTCCACCTAATCCACAATCAATATCCCCCTCCTATCACATATATCCTATATATCCACATTTCAACATAACACTAACAAACATCTTCTCCATTCTCCCACATACCCCACCAATTAACCATAACCTTACCCTACTACCATAAACAAAAAAAAACACATACCCATACCAAACATTACTCAACAGATTAACCTAGACCACCCATTAAAATTAGTCACTTTTCCCTCTATTTCGTTCAGTGTATAACACTTATTGCCATACCCTAAAACAAATGTCCATACCACCCCTCAACCTCAACCCACATTAATAACTTACATTTACTACGTTTTACCATATATTTTAAGACTCATTTCAACGATCTATTAATTAAATGATCCCCACCATTACCACAACTATCACCAACAATTACTCCATCCATTGTTCTCCCCAAAATCCCCCCCCCTCCCCCACCAATCCCTATCCTAACAAAAACCAACCTAATTCAATACCCCAAATAATCAATTATATACCCATTATAAAAAAAATACTATTACCTCATACTATTTTATATTCAATAATTTACAAACATAAAAACGATAACAATACTCATTAAGAGTGTCATTAACTTTATCTAATCCCATCTGAAAAATTACATTATATCTTATTCCCCCAATACACAACATTTATTCCTACCTGTCCAACACCCCCCCTCCACCACCAAATTACCATTTAAATAGACTAGAATAAACCTACCATAGACATCATATTTCTTTATAACCCACCAACCTCAGTACTCCCTCAATATCCACTACAATAACAATAGGACCCATTTTAAACCATTATCACACCCTACACACATCCTCATAAACATAGAACACATAACCATTACTCAGAACCATCTAAATCCACACAACCCATACCAACTACATACCCCCACCATATTCCCAAACATACCATACCCCCCATAATCCCACCATAAAATCAACAAACAATTCACCCTCAAAATCCACAATATCTTAGTAAGACCACACCAAACAAAACCACAAAATGATATATAATCAAACCACACAACCCATACCACACATCTACACAAACCCCACATCCATATCACCCCTCACCAAACCACTACACACAATCCTACCCATCCCTCCATCAAAAAACACCAATACCACCAACCCACACCATCATCCAACCACAACCTCACCACAAAACACCAACCTACAATACTCCAACATAACCTACATACAACCTCTAACACCTCAAAAATACAACAAATCTCTCAACTCTCTAAAAACACAAACAACTTCTCCTCTACCAACCCAAACACAACACCCACACCCCACCTCACCAAAACCTACCAACACTACACTATTCACCTTGTACGCAAATCAAAATCATCCCTCCTAAATCCTCTTCACACCCCACCCACACCATATACTAACACTCAAAGCATAAATCCCCACCCACCCAACACCAAAACACTCTCGTCAATCTACACTTCTCGTCCCACACCTAAACCCCATCCAATCACCTCAACACTCCTCCTTCTCTCCACAAATAAAACATAGAACCAACTAACCACACTCACCAATTAAAGCTCTCATACAATCAACTATCCCACACAAAAACACTCACTCAACACTACTCAACACTAAAACATACACCCTCATCACCAAACATCTCAAATCCCCTCATACTCCAACCTCCCATCCAAACCTACTAATCCAAAATACCTCCATCACACTCACTATCCCAACATCACACCACACACCTAATACCGAATAATTCTTCTATATCCCTTACTACTTCACTTCAAACCACATTACAATCTTCAATAATCACCACATACCCCCATACATATATACCCAACACAAACCACCACCCTCCAGACCCACTCATACAACTCCCACACTTACTAACACAAACCACAAACCCCTACCCATTCACCAACACTAACAACCCTTCACCCTCTATACTTCCTCTATCTTTACTTAACCCCAATCACTAATATCCATACACCCCCTTACCCTCAAATATCACCCTCAATTAAAATAACACACCCAAACACCCCTATCAATAAAACCCCCCATTCCTACAAACCTCCCAACTTAAACTTTAACTTAAACTAATACTATCAACCTCCTCAATCCACACCCCCACTCATCCTTCCATCACCCCACCCACTCACCAAACCTACCCAACAACTTCAAAAACCATTCACCACACCCCTAACCCAACAAATTATCATATCTCTCCTCCACACCCCTCCTATAACCCCCCCCACTTCCATAATTCACCCAAATTCACTCCCAATCCTCTTCCCCAACCAACACCCCTACCTACTCACCCCCACAACACTACTCATAATAAACAAACCAACCCACCCTCCATTATTCATCCATCTAAACCCACACCAACATCCCACAACCAAAACTTCCATCCCAACCAAAAAACCACAAACAAACACATCCTCCAACATACCCCACACCCTCCACAACATAAATCCCAAACCACAAACCCTAAAACCCACAAAAACCCCAAAACCCTTCTAAAATCCTAAACCAACCCTCACCCTCACTACACCACCCAACAACCAACAAACCAACAAAAAAAACACCATTCCCCCAACCCACCCCATAATCAACAAACACCCCAAAAAAAAACCCAAATTACAAATCACCCCTAATATTAAAACCAACCATAAACATCAAACAACATACACTTAACCCTCACCAAACACCATAAAAAACCCCATATATACCCTCCCCCCAAAAACAACAAACCACCCCCTTATACCCCCCCCCCATTCCCCCCAATCACTCCCCCAAACTACCCTATCCAAACCCCCACCCCAATAACCACAATACCCTACCACACCATTCCCCCCACACAACCATACCCAAAACAACCTCACCCCAAACATACCAAATATACACAACCCTCTCCCTACCCTTCACAACCCTATATAATCACACCCAACCTTCTCCCCACTCCCAAAACATTCCCCCACCCTCCCCCCACACCCATCATAATCATCCCCCCTACACACCCCATCCACCCCTCCTAATCACACAAATTCTACCCCTCACCCCCTCCCCCACACAAAACATACCCCCCACCCCACCCAAATCCCCCCCCCACATCACCCTCCCCTCCCCCCAATTACCCTTCACCTACCTCCATCACAACACCTCATCAACTAAAATCTCCCCTACCTCCATACCTCCATCAAACTCCAATCACCTCATCCCCTCCCCCCCATCATCATCCCCCACAACCATCCCCTTCCCCCATCTTCTCCACCCCAAACATCATCACCCCCAAAATTACCCATCATCATTCCCCTCCTATTCCCTTACATAACCAAATATTCACCATCACCCCCATAACAACCCAAACCACCTAACCCATCCACCCCATCCCCACCCCCCCCCCACCCAATCCAACTCCATTTCAATACACCCCCCTCATCCCAATATCCCACACCCCCAAACTAACCCCATCCCAAACCCCCCAACCTAAACCTATCCCCCCTAAACCTCAACATATAACTCTCTAACATACCTCTAACCACCCCCCCCCAATTACCCACACCCCCCCAATACCAAAAAAAAATCACACCTCATATAATCACACCCAACAAACCCCCTCCAAACCCCCCACCCCAAACCCACCATCACACATCCTTTCATTTCCCCCCACAACACCCTCTTACCTCCAATCCCCAAACAAAAACAATCTTTCCTCCACACACAAAATAAACCAAACCAACCCTAAACCCCTTACACCCACATCCAACCATCAACACTCCCATACAACACCAAAACAAACCTCAACCACCACACAACCCCATTCTCTAACCCAAAACCCCACCTCCCATCCCTCTCAACTCCAAATCACACCTCAAAAACCACAACCAACACAAACCCCCCCCCTAAACAATAACCATACCTCCATCCACATCCTCCTACTTCCTACCAAACCAACCCCTATCCCAACTCTCCCACAACACCAACCATCTCCTAAATAACCATAACCCCAAAATTCACCATACAAATCCCATATACCCCCTAAACCATTAATATCAACTCCACCCCCTCCAACCCTAATCCTACCTACCTCCCCTCCCAAACAACTCATATAACAAAACCATCTAATACCCTCAAACATATCCCACCACTATACCCCCTAAATTCTCCCTAAAAAACCTATATTCCCATCATATATTCCCCCACACCACCCACCCTCCACTCCACCAATCCCAAACCAACTTACCACCAATAATACTTACCTCTAAACCAACAACACCACTTACCATCCACATCCCCATTTCCATCTTCACAATCCTCTATAACTTAACAATCCTACAAATTCCCACAAACCCCAACCCTCCCATCCATCCCCCCATCTCAATACCAATAACTCCTCCCAATTAAACAAAACCTCATCTCCCATTCACCCCATAAACCCATCAATATCTCCCCTCTCCCAAATCCATCAAACCCATCCCACCAAACCCCATATCCCCCCCCTACAACATCTAATCCCACCTAAACTCACCCAAAACCACCATACCCACTCCCCCCCCTCCTACATCAACCCACACAAACACATAACACTACCCCACTACCCCACCCCCCCCCCACACAAAAAATTCCCCCACTCCCACTACAAAATCACACCCCCCCCCATCCCACCCCCCACAAATCCTCACTCTTCCATATATTATCCACACACCTCACCACACTAAACCCAACAACCTTATAACATCCATCCATATTAACATAATCCATTAATCATTTAAACACCCCCACCCCATTTACCCACATCCAACAATAACAATCCTCCTACACCCCCTCCAAACATCTTACATTCCCCTCTATCCTCATACCACTATCCACAACCTCATAAAACAACAAAACAAAAAACACCCACCCCTCCCCACCTAAAAAAAACCCTACCCCTTCTCTACCCAACTTAATAACCCAGATCTACACAATAACCCCCCCCCCCCCCAAAAAACCCCCATAAACCCCTCAGAACTCCACCAAACATTCTACCAATAACAATTATCACCCCCCCACTACCAACCTACTTTACTCACTCCTACAAAACAACTCAAACCAACCCACCCCCATCAACCATATAAATACAACCGTACACAAAAAACCCTTCTCTCTTAACCATCCCCCTAAAACCATCCACCCACTAATATTTACCTATACCACAAATACAAATCATTATCCACCATTAAATAGAGAGTACCCTACAATCTGTCACCTCCCACCCCTCCCCACTTTCAAACAAACATTATTTACCCCAACATCTATCTCATCCCAATTTACACTCAAATATAACTATACCCACACATACTACCCTTATATTACTAATAGATCATTTATCTCACCCCTATTCCCAACCCCCCTTAAACCCCTCATATACAACCCTCATAAATTATCCCACCCTAAATCATCCAACAAACCCATCAACATCCCCTACATTCCCAACCCAAAAATACCACAACAAACTAACCCAATATACCTCCCACCCCCCTAATATATATTATTATACACCCTAATACCATACAAACTCTCACCCAACACCCACCCTCCCTCCTCCCTCATACATTCCAAATCATCCTATACACTATATACTCCCAGATCAAAAATACTCTTATCTATCAACTATAAAATGCCCTCTCCCATATTTCCACAAACAACACCAATATCATAAATTTCCCCACAACCCCATAACACATACCAACAACAATATACAAACACAAACCACAAATAATCCCCCCTTCCCACACATACACCACAATCCACTCACCACCTCCAATATAATATCACCCCAGCATAGATATAACACTACAAAAAAACCCCCAAACAACTCCACCTTCACCTACCCAAAATCCATCACCTCAGACAACCCAAATTCCTACACCACTCAAACCACACACTACAACCTATGACACAAATTATATAACCCCCCAAACACTTCCACAAACCACCCCCTATATCCCAACCTAACTCCCACCTCACTCCCCCCCATTACCATCCAATTCCTCCACCACATCTCATTATTAAATCATAGATCTTCCTCTTTATATAAATCCACCCCCATCACACCTCCCCCCCCACCCATATAACATAGATAGAGACATATCCCTAACAAATCAAACCACCTCCCCACCCCTACCTGTTAATACCCCCTCATCAAAAACTTACAGAAACACCCCCCATCCAACTCAAACTCCATCAACAAACCCACAACCCAACCCCACCATAACCATTTCTTTCATACCATAAACATAATATCCCCACTCCAAACTTATATAAACCCCCTCTAAACCACTACTAAACATAAATACACCCCACAACCTCCCCCCTTCAAATACATATCAATCAACAAAAATACCCCTTAATATTCAATTTACATTCAATATAACCCATCCCAAACCCCCACACCTAATCCCTAAAATATACCATAAACATAATTCACCATTCTTCTTTAATATGTCCCCCCCACCACCTACTCAAAATTTTTCCCCATCCAACTCCAAAACATTATACCCATTACCCACCCTAACAACCCAAATAATACCAATTCCAAAAAATCAACTCTCAATTCAAAACAATAACCCCACAAACCCAAATCCCTAACATCCCCCCCCCCAAATCCCCTAAACCCCCTCCTAAGAGACCCCCTACAAAATTACATATCTCCTCCCCCCCACCCACCAACTAAACCCCCTCCCAATCCCAATAAACCTCACACAACCATATAATTCCCCCCCCCCTCATAATAAAACCATCATCTCCCAATCTCCCACCCAACCCCAATTCCCTAAGACTCCCTTCTTACCCACACAATACACACACACAACCCCTCTCACCAACCCCATCACCCCCCCCCCCCCCTAAACTCTCTAATAATCAACCACAACCTTTCCACCCCATCCCCATCTCACAAAACTTCTCATCCCTTACCTAAACCCCCTCTCCCACCTATTACCCTAACTAACCCCCCCCCCCCAAACCTCTCCCCAAATACCTTTTCCCTTTCCCCCCTCCCACCAACCCATATAACATATTAGAGACCTTTTCTAACTACCTACAATTCTCAAATTATTATCCCCCTCCCTTCCCTCCCCATACCCCAATTTCTCTTCCCATAACCCCTTCCCACAATCCCCATATCATTCCCCATCACAATCTCAAATACCCCCCCTCTACAACCAATACCCCTCCCCCCCCCACTACCCCCTACAACCCCCTTCCTCCACTAATTACTTCATAATCCTTCAGGTCATATACATACTCTCCCCCCCCCCCCACAAACCCTTACCCATTTTACTCATCCACCCACATTAATATCTTAATCTCATCACCTCATCATATTAACATTCACACCCCTATTTTCAAATTTCCCTTCATCTCATCCCTCCACCCACCATCTCTCCTTCATTCCATATTTTTCTTTCCATTTCACCATTTACACTCATCCCATCATCATCATAACACACCAACCCCCCCCAACCTCTCTCCACTCTATCCCACCTAATCTCCATTTCCACCAAATTTATCCCCCCCCCAAAACATTAATTCCCTCCTCCTTATTATTCTCTTTTTTACAATCTCCCCCCCCATCCCCCCCCCCCCCAACAATCAAACCCCAACTAATAAAAACCCTCCTATTTCCATCCAACTATTATACTATCAACAACCCACTACACCCTATTCCTTACATTTCACTCTCCTCATCCCCAACCAACACCAAACCCCAATAAACATATAAATATCCTAAAAAACCCCCAAAACCAAATCTCCCCATCCAACTCCCCATATACCCAAATAAACACCCTTTTCAACAACATCTCCTATACACCTAATAAAAAGAAAACCCTTATCCCTCCCACTTCTACCTAGTCCCCAACACATACACCTATCACCATCCACAACCTCCCACAAATATTTATCTACCTATAACACACTCCCTCATATCCACATTCCCAACACCCACAAATACCAATCTCCTAAACCCCCAAATCTAACACCCCCATCCCCCCTACCCAAATCAAAAACTCCATACAAACTACTTACCCCACTCACCCCCACCATCCCAACCCCCCCCAAACACAATACAACCCCCTATCACCCAACATTATCTAATTATCAATACCAACCCCCCTTACTACCCCCTACCAAAACCCTCCAACCCCCATATATCCTACCAATCCCCCACAATCAACCCCATAACCCCCCAAAACCCACCCACCCATCCACCCCCTTATGATTCAACCTCCTATCCAACTTACCCCCACACACACCACAACACAAAATCCCTCCAACCTCCCCCTCCTCTTCCCCAACCCATCCCCCCCTCCACTCCCTTTACTTCCTACACCCCTAACATTAATTCTTTATTTTTCATTACTACCTCTATTCCCTACAATCTACCCACCCATCTTGTACCTTTTATCCACTCATAACCATCTAATAAAATATCATACTAAATATACCTAAAACCACCCAAACAAATCCACACCCACATCTCCCTTAATCTTTATATCATACCCCTCCTTATATACCAACAACTAAAACCAAACCAACTCCACCAAACAAAAAAATACCTTTCAACCTCCCTATATTCACATCACTACCACTACAACTCCCATAAAATACCACCAAACCCAAACTACACACTAACTACACACCCTCAACACATCACATCATTCCATTAACTCACACCTCAAATCAATCTCACTATATCACAAAATTAATACCTAACAAAATCTACCCAAATCTTACCAAAAAAAAACATCCCCCCCCCCAAAACACAACCAAAAAACAAACACTCCACATACATCTTACCCCCATCCCCACCCAACCCAAATTAAACCACACACCCCTTAATCACCCCAATACACAACCCTCAATACCCACCCCTACTACCACCCACCACTATACACACACCATCCCACAACCCCCCCCCACCCACCACATACAAATTACCTTTTCACACACCATCTACCCACTCAAAATTTTAAATTCCTCCCACACACAAGATACCCCCCAAATACCCCCCCCCCCCCTACTCCCCCCCCCCCACACATCTACCCCCCCCCACTAAATTTCACCCCTCCCCCCCCCCCCCCCCCAATCCTTACAAAACACAAAGTCCCCCATATTCATAAATCACACCCCCCAAAAAACAAAAAAAAAATTTTTTACACCTACAAACAAACATCCTTAATACCCTAACTTATACTTTTACCCATCCCATCCTCCCCTCAACCCAAAACATATAATTCCCTCCCCTCACCCACAACCCCCCACCCAATCCCTCCCCACACATACCCCTCCCCAAACAACTAAAAACCCACCCTACCTCCCAAAAATCCCCACCCTTACACCAAAACAACTTTTCATCTTCCCAACACTCAACCACAACTCAACCACTAACCCCCAAAACACTCAACCCACACTCAACCCCACCAAAACCACTCACCCCCAACTCAACCCCAAACCTCCCCACAAACACCACAAAAAACCCCCAAAACTACCACCCACAACCCAACAACCACCAACCACACCAAACACACACAAAAAAACCTACCCCCCACACCCTCTACCACAACCCCAAACAAAACAACCAAACATAATCCCTTCTCCTACCCAACACCCCATACATCCCTCCCTCTTACAAACCCCCAAAATTTCCCTTTCCCCTCCCACTATAATTTCCCAACCCCCTCCTTCCACCCCCATCCACACCACCACACACACCCACCCCCACAACCCATTTTCCCACATCACTATTTCCCTTTTCCCATCCCCTTTCACATCTAACCTCCTTCCCATATCCCTCACCTCTCCTAACCCAAACCCCACACCCACTCCCATAATCTCCCCACATAATAAAAACCTCACCCATCTTCATTCCCCTACTCCTCATTATCCCCCAAAACCATATACCCATCCCACCCCCCAACACAAAACCCTTCACCCCACCCACTCATCTACCCCCAACCTCCCCCCACCCTACACCCCCCCCAATACCATCCCAAACTAACCCCCACAACAACCAAAACCCATACCTATCTCCCATAACTAAACCATCTACCACCAAAACAAATTAAAACCACTCCAACACTCAACAAACCACCTCACCAAAAACCCCTAACCTCAACCCAAACCCAACCACTCACCCTCCCACAACAAAACTATTAAACACCACAAACCCACACAACATCTTCCCCCACACACTACAAATATATCACACCCATCCCCAACACACACACAAACCCACCACCCCAATAAAATAAACTCTCTCAACCACACCCCATATCACCACCCACCACCTCATCCCACATACCTCCATAAATACCAAATACTCATCATCCAATCACCCACACCCCAAATACTCATAACCCTAACCAACCCAACCACAACCCAAAATCCCCCCAACACTCAACCAACCACTCCAAACCTCCAACACTCCAAACATCCTACCCAACCATCCACTAACACACTTACCAATCCCACAACTCCACAAATCCACCAACATCCCCATATAATACATATATCCTATTACCTACCTCTCATACAAATACCCAAACACTCTCACAATAACATTCCTATTCCCCCATAAAACCCCAAATCCAAATCACCTCCTACTAACACACCCCACAAATACAAAACTAACACATAACCAAACATCCCATCATCATACCTACTTTCCTACACCTCCACTTCCCTAATTCAAATCCCTTTTCCCTCTCACATTTCCATTCCACATAAACAAACACACACACACATACACACAACACAACAAACACCATTTTTTCCTTTCCCCCCCACAAAAATCTACCCCCCATTATACCCTCTCCTATTCATATCAAAACACCAATTCTAATCCTTACCCACACCAACACCCACCCAAAACCACAACTCTTCTCATAAATACATACCCCCCCCCACACCCAACAACAACCAACCACACAAACCAAACAA
>CALYLW010002257.1:39099-66599 GCA_944989445.1 Ampullaceana balthica | reverse complement strand
TGATGAAGGCATTAGCCGAAACGTCTATTGTCGTTTTAGTTTAAAATAAAGCTCAAATTTATTGTTTTAATTGCACAATTTGTTTGTGTATTTTGTATTTTATTACCATTGAGTTGGGTTGAGTGGACAAGCTAGCAGCTCACATGAACGCTAGGAAATGGGTTCAAACCTTAGATACAAGATTCAACAACAAAACACACAACCATTGACTTGAACAAATAAACATTTAAAACTAGCCCCTGAACATCATTTAAATACACTTGACACACACTCATAGGGACTCGATTGGACTTAAGGCCTTTGACAGCATTGACAGAAAGTCTACACGGGCAATCATGAGCCACTAAGGAATTCTAGAAAAAAAATCATCATCCTCACCAAAAACCTTTATGACAACTTTACCTGTCACGTAGTAGGTGTACCACGGCAGCCTACCAGATGTGACAGCTCATGATGCTGTGACAATTCAGTATATTCAAATATTCTGATTTTTTCATGTGTATGGGACCATCCATAAAGTACGTCACGCTCCAGGGGGGAAGGGGGTGTAAGAAAGTGTGACAGTTTGTGGTGGGGGGTCCAGCCATATATGACGTCACGGTGTTTTCTATTTAATTTTAATTCTTTTGTTAATTGAAAAAAAATTGTGTTCGAAAGTGTGACGGACTTTAGGGGTCCGAGATTTATGACAGGGGGAGGGGGGTAAAATGGTCAAAAATAGCGTGACGTACTTTATGGATGCCCCCTATCCACTGAAATATCCCCTTCCCATTAATGTTAACGACATGTTTCAAGACTGATTACTAATCAAAGGTGATTTTGTGGGTGTGTGTCTGTGTGTGTGCAGCTCAAATAAACTATGGAGCTTGGCCTGACCGTATGAGGTTGTTAGGATTCTAATCACCCAGACAATGGAACAAACATTTCTTATCACAGGGAGGAATGGGTGTGTTGTGGGGGAGGGAAGGGGGTATGATTAACTCCTGGTCTAGAGGAGGAATGGACGAAAATTTAAGAGGGATTGGGAATAGAGTAATGACAGCGAGATGACAGCGAGATGACAGCGAGAACAAAGGAAAAAGAGATGAGAGGATTTCAGAAAATACTTCGATCAAATGAATGTAGAGTGTTGAGTTGGTTTCAAGTATTTTTGTGAGTAAAAAATTAGAGAAATAGAGAAAACTGTCGGTAAAGAAAGATTTCTAAAATTAAAACAATGCATTGAAAGAAATGAAACTTTAATATAAAAAAATATATTAAAAAAACAACAACAACAAAAAAACGAGTCAAAGAAAGTAGCAGATGTGAAGCCGGTCAAAACTATCAAATGGAAAGACATCGAAAACATAAACAAAGCAGATAGAAGAACAATCTGAGATTATTTCCCTACAACAGATAGAAGAACAATCTGAGCGTATTTCCCTATAACAGATAGAAGAACAATCTGAGCTTATTTCCCTATAACAGATGGAAGAACAATCTGAGCGTATTTCCCTATAACAGCAGATAGAAGAACAATCTGAGCTTATTTCCCTATAACAGATAGAAGAACAATCTGAGCGTATTTCCCTATAAAATATAGAAGAACAATCTGAGCTTATGTCCCTATGACAGATAGAAGAACAATATGAGCTTATTTCCCTATAACAGATAGAAGAACAATCTGAGCTTATTTCCCCATAACAAACCTACACATAAGGAAAGCTTTAGACATGAGGACAGGACACGAACTTTTGATTTAAAAACATGTTCGTAAAATTTCATTTTAAACTAAAAAAATTCTCTATAATCATTTGTAAACAAATCAATCTCAATTGTCATTAAAAAGCTCACAGCCATAATTTAAATTAAAAAAAACAACAACATCATAATCTGAAGTCATACGACAGCAACAGCTTGTTACAGCCCAACAGCTTGTTACAGCCCAAACAGCTTGTTACAGCCCAACAGCTTGTTACAGCCCAACAGCTTGTTACAGCCCAACAGCTTGTTACAGCCCAACAGCTTGTTACAGCCCAACAGCTTGTTACAGCCCAACAGCTTGTTACAGCCCAACAGCTAGTTACAGCCCAACAGCTTGTTACAGCCCAACAGCTAGTTACAGCCCAACAGCTTGTTACAGCCCAACAGCTTGTTACAGCCCAACAGCTTGTTACAGCCCAACAGCTTGTTACAGCCCAACAGCTAGTTACAGCCCAACAGCTTGTTACAGCCCAACAGCTTGTTACAGCCCAACAGCTTGTTACAGCCCAACAGCTTGTTACAGCCCAACAGCTTGTTACAGCCCAACAGCTTGTTACAGCCCAACAGCTTGTTACAGCCCAACAGCTTGTTACAGCCCAACAGCTTGTTACAGCCCAACAGCTTGTTACAGCCCAACAGCTTGTTACAGCCCAACAGCTTGTTACAGCCCAACAGCTTGTTACAGCCCAACAGCTTGTTACAGCCCAACAGCTTGTTACAGCCCAACAGCTTGTTACAGCCCAACAGCTTGTTACAGCCCAACAGCTTGTTACAGCCCAACAGCTTGTTACAGCCCAACAGCTTGTTACAGCCCAACAGCTTGTTACAGCCCAACAGCTTGTTACAGCCCAACAGCTTGTTACAGCCCAACAGCTTGTTACAGCCCAACAGCTTGTTACAGCCCAACGGCTTGTTACAGCCCAACGGCTTGTTACAGCCCAACGGCTTGTTACAGCCCAACGGCTTGTTACAGCCCAACGGCTTGTTACAGCCCAACAGCTTGTTACAGCCCAACAGCTTGTTACAGCCCAACAGCTTGTTACAGCCCAACAGCTTGTTACAGCCCTTAGAAGTCTTTCTGAAACCGGAGCCACGCCTGGCATCGTTATACATTGACTTTCTTTTACATCTTCAGCTTGTTCTGAAATTCAGTATTTGTTACACGTGACCCGAGAGATCAGTAATATAAACCGTAATTTGAGACATTGTCTCACACAAACTAGAGTACCGTACATCAGCCACTAGCAAGACTTAGCCACGTCACAGGCAAGAGTGCATAACCCACATTTTACTCAGGGCCTTGTCAGAGACCAGAGTCCTTCAGGTACAGAAAGAGCAAGGAGGCCTTGTCACAAAAGAGGAATGTCATTCAAACGGAAAAATGGATCGTCGTAACCAAACATTTCAGGGCAAGGGTCGCATCGGCTGGTCATGAAATTTAATAGGGCCAAACATTTTTTTTTAAAGGTGCCACAGCCCAAATACATATGTGTCGACTTAACATAAAAAATTATAATGATATTTCGAAAACTGGTATGCTGCAGGCTTCCGTGGGCCAAACAGAAATCCTTAGCGTAGACAGTTCGTCGCAGACATCTTCCAAGATTCAGATTTTATAGACAGTTTTAAGAGCTGTTTATTTTAATGTTAAAGAGACGAAGTCATAGAAGTGAGGCAAATTAAACCCACTTCTGACTATTCGATGAGTTGATAACGGAAAATCCGATACTGGTTGCAAACTTCTATTTCTTTGATACTTAGTCTTGTCTATATTCATTGATTCCACGCCACTATCATTTGATCATTATCTCTATCCCTTAGATCCTTGCCTCTATCCCTTAGATCCTTGCCTCTATCCCTTAGATCCTTGCCTCTATCCCTTAGATCCTTGCCTCTATCCCCTAGATCCTTGCCTCTATCCCTTAGATCCTTGCCTCTATCCCTTAGATCCTTGCCTCTATCCCTTAGATCCTTGCCTCTATCCCTTAGATCCTTGCCTCTATCCCTTAGATCCTTGCCTCTATCCCTTAGATCCTTGCCTCTATCCCTTAGATCCTTGCCTCTATCCCTTAGATCCTTGCCTCTATCCCTTAGATCCTTGCCTCTATCCCTTAGATCCTTGCCTCTATTAAGTTTCGCAATGCCTCTACCAAATGTTTACTGATCCGCCTAATTTTGAAGTTATATAAAACATGGCGTAAAAGTAAAATATTTGGTACAGTTTCTCGTTTAGCAACAATGTATCCAACGAGCGATTACTTCAGCTAACCACGGATTATCGAGTCTTAGATTACTGTAGCCAACCATCGATTACTGTAGCCAACCATCGATTACTGTAGCCAACCATCGATTACTGTAGCCAACCATCGATTACTGTAGCCAACCAACGATTACTGTAGCCAACCAAAGATTACTGTAGCCAACCAACGATTACTGTAGCCAACCATCGATTACTGTAGCCAACCATCGATTACTGTAGCCAACCCATGGAGTACGATATTCCATCATGATTTAATTTAGCCAACCACAACATAATACAGACCATCCGGATTTACTTAAGACAATAAGTGATTACTGCAGAACTTATGATTTCTTTAAGTCTAACAATACCATGAGTGGCAATAGCCATTAACATTTAAATGCAACCCATGCTGATGTGCCAATGTTCACTACATTGCTATATTATGGGACTATGTGAACCTTATTTTACAACATATGAGAACCTCTCAATTTTAGAGTTTTTGAAATTGGAATTCCGTCCTTGACCCAATTTTCAGCCCGTGCCAGGGGAAGACAATTGTTTGTGTTGTCTTGCACAGCAGTTCTCAAAGTGATTAATTGCGGGACTGCACCGGTCAGCATGCCCCGGTTGTCCAGTAGACGCTTTTCACAAACAGATCACAGAATTGGCACACAATCAAGTCAAAATAATTGTTATTAAAGGCAGCCGTTGTTGCAAAGTGATTTGTTCCGGATAGTCCATCACATTAAACATTTTTAGAATCAACGAGCCCATCCAGGAAGCCATTGACATACATTTTTGTGGAGCTGTGTTAAGCTATAGATTTTATGAATTTCAAAAGAATGTGAGTAGCAATATTTTTCAACATGATTCCTTTGAAATTCCACGGTCTTGGGGGATTTGGTGAGAAGAAGAGGTTACGTCACCAGGAAATCAGAGCATTTGCTCAAGGCTTTCGTTTCACAAAAGTAATAACAGTGGGAAAAGGTCAACTTGTACTACAGTGTTCTCTATGTCAGTGCTTCTCAAAGTGGTGGTCCGCGGACCGGTGCCGGTCCGTGGGCCATCCGCTGCCGGTCCGCAGATGTTCTCAAAAAAAGGACAGAAAAATTGTCAGTGCAGGGAAAACAGTGCACCGGTCCCTGGTGCAATGGAAAAAATTCCTGCCGGTCCGCCATACTAAAAAGTTTGAGAAGCACTGCTCTATGTGATACAACGTCCAACCATAACCCAGGTGTGATGAAAAGGCCCACAGAACACAACGTCGTACCGTCACATTAAAATGTTAATGATGGCCTTGACAGAAAGCCTCGAACCAGATATCATACTCTGCGGCAATCAATACTGCAGCGTTTACCTCGTTTTCACTCTCATCCAGAGGCGTCACTAGGTTTGGTGTCCCCCCGGTGTGCTAGCTCATGGTGTCACCCCCTAACGACTTACCCCATAGACCTCCTCAGAGTCTACAAGTTCCAAATAACGGGAACATACAGAATTTTACATTTTGGTGTCACCCGGTGCGGTCCGCCTCCACCGCACCACTCTAGTGATGCCTCCCCCGCACCCCTCTAGTGATGCCTCCCCCGCACCCCTCTAGTGATGCCTCCCCCGCACCCCTCTAGTGATGCCTTCCCCGCACCCCTCTAGTGATGCCTCCCCCGCACCCCTCTAGTGATGCCTCCCCCGCACCCCTCTAGTGATGCCTCCCCCGCACCCCTCTAGTGATGCCTCCCCCGCACCCCTCTAGTGATGCCTCCCCCGCGCCCCTCTAGTGATGCCTCCCCCGCGCCCCTCTAGTTATGCCTGCCCCGCACCCCTGCACCCCTCTAGTTATGCCTGCCCCTGCACCCCTCTAGTGATGCCTCCCCCGCACCCCTCTAGTGATGCCTCTGCTCCTATCCACAAAAAACTTATTCTGTGTCTTATCCTCACATTTCTTCTTAACTTCTGCTCTAATCAATCTTCAATTCTCAACTCTGTATCCAATCCAACATCCAATCTTAACTCTGCCTGCAATCCAACATCCATTCCCCACTTAGCCGGCAATACAACCCTTTAACACACTCCCATCCTCATAACAACATATCTCCCTTCCCTCCCAAAGCCCCCCCCCACCCCCGTGACGTCTCTCGCCCTCGCCCCTCCTCGTCATCCACCGAGTTTCTCGTTACCTCGTTGTCCTACAACCATCATCAATAATTGGGAAGCTGAGCGCAGAAGTGATCCACGAGACAGTACCGAAGCGTCGGCACGTAGACCCAATCCCACAGCGCCATACAAGAAGCACAAAATAAAGTATTGTGCAGTTTATATTCTGTTTGAGCGCTTGCTCGGCCAATATTATGAAAGTGAAATGATGGGAGTAATCAGAGGTGAATACAGGACATACAACGTGGTGGTTGTGTGTGGTTGTGTGTGGTGTGTGTGGTTGTCACCTGGTTTTGTGTATGTGGGGGTGGGTGCTATGCGGGGGGGGGTGAAAAAGAGTTAATAATAAATACAGAAGTTCATACAAAATGACATAAAATAAAATAGGTCACTCTGGCAGCGTAGTACTGGTTTACATGGAAAATTGATCCAATGCCAGACCATTGCGCACTATTGGGATAAACTAATGTATCATGAAGGGATGTTTATTTACTGGGTAATATTATAATTTTTTTAATTGCTCAGATTCGAAAAGATGTGTTAACTTTAATGTTTGATGTGGTTGATGGTGGCTTCTTTTTATAGTGATTACAGTACCCACGCAAGCCTAGTATGATGTTGCTCTCTAACGCTAAACACTCTCTCCATTCAAAGTAATTTTTAAAAGCCTTCATTTTTTAACACAATTTCTTTGGGAATTGCGTTTATACATTTGAAATGACTGTGCACTGTTCGAGCTTGCACATGCATCTCCTCCTGAACCATACCAGATAGAGGGTTCGGATCTTTTGCAAATATACTAAGGAGGTCCCAAAGGATGTGCAACGGCCAAAAAAATACCGAAAATGTTTACTAGAAAGCCTGGAAAATCCAATAAACCCGAAAAAAATATCAGTATTTTGTCAATTTCTCGCCAACCATAACATCTATCGGGTTGAAACAAACGCGAAACAATAGCTAATATTATTTAGGGCAATGTTGGAGAAGGAATTTCTCAAAAAATCTCATTTCGGTGACTCCCGTAATTTTAGCTGCAATTTGTAGAAAGCAGTTGTTTTGTTTAGTTTCAGAATTATTGATCTGAAATAATTTTTAATGTAATCAAGAATGATTTCCCTTGAATAAAAAAATCGGAAATTCTTTGTTGGAAATTTGCGTGTAAATACTCATTCGAGTTCTAATATTACTTGTTTTTTAATTTGTCTTTGTCGTCAAACTCTTTAAAAAATATCATTAGATTTGGGCTACGTCGCATGTAAGAGCGGACGACAAGTTTGTAAGATCAGGCTGATGCTTGTAAGATTAGATTTATGTCTGTAAGATTAGGCTTATGTCTTTAAGATTAGACTTATGTCCTTAAGATTAGGCTTATGTCTTTAAGATTAGGCTGATATCTGTAAGAATAGGCTTATGCCTGTAAGATTAGGCTTATGCCTGTAAGATTAGGCTTATGTCTGTACGATTAGGCTTACGTCTTTAAGATTAGGCTGATGCCTGTAAGATTAGGCTTATGTCTGTAAGATTAGACTTACGTCTTTAAGATTAGGATGATGCCTGTAAGATTAGATTTATGTCTGTAAGATTAGGCTTATGTCAGTAAGATTAGGCTTGTGTCTTTAAGATTAGACATATATCCTTAAGATTAGGCTTATGTCTGTAAGATTAGGCTGATGCCTGTAAGATTAGGCTGATATCTGTAAGGTTAGGCTGATGCCTGTAAGATTAGGCGTATGTCTGTAAGATTAGGCTTACGTCTTTAAGATTAGGCTTAGTTAACGCCAATCATTGTTCAAAACATTGCATGTTTGAGGCATTATTATTATTTTATCTTTCCTAGAATTTACTTTCAACACCGACCTCTGACCAACTTGAAATTAGGTAGTTCCCTGCTGATTGCTGTGTGTTATTGCCGATGTTTGTATCAGGGGTGGATTCAGACTGCACGGGGCCCCGGGCTGCAATTCAAACTGGGGCCCTATCCAGCCAGCGTCCCTTTAAATAAAATGATTGCTAGCAGCTAATATAAGACTGTAAACTTGTAACTAAATAGCCCATTGGTTCCTTTCTCATACTTTGTCTGTACTACGGATCGGCATTCCCAGCCAAAAAGATTATTCATGAAAAAACCGAAAAACGAAGAAATAACTGTTTGCCGGTATCCTAAAATTGAGTGAACAAAGACATTTTTTTTTAAAAAGAGAAATGAAAAAAAGTATTTGGGGGCCCCTAAATCATCGGGGGCCCCTGGCTTTAGCCCGTTCAGCCCCCCCCCCTTAAGCATCCATAGGTTTGTATGTCTACAAACATCCGTGTATAAATATCCTTGTTGTTTGCCACACACGCTGTAGGACAATGCGTCCTGGGTCACCATTCACTTCTACCCCATTACTACTACAGCCTTTCAACTCCTGATCGGGGGGAGGGGGGGTATATTTAGTCACCTTCACGTAGAATCTACGTCATGATCAATACTCCTTTGTTCCCTTTTATCATCCCTCCGAACACACATGCACACGCACATAAACACACACACACACACATACACCCCTTTAAAGACATCTTTAATACCCTGTGATCTCAGCAAACAGATAAATGATCCAGAGATTAAAGCTAACCACATTAGGACTATCTGGTCACGGTGACATAAGCATTAGCCAATGGTTGTTATTAAAGTCCGGCTGAACCAGTTAAATCATGTTGGGACTTCTCCAAGACCCCGATTAAAGTAAAAAATTCAATGGTGAATCATGGAAAGCTTCAAAAGTTGATTTCTTCATGTCACGATCTATAACTACATGTACAAAATGACAAAATGATTAGAGTGTTCCTCGTCTACTGCAACGGAGAAACAACAAGAAACTAACAAAACATAATGATAGCATTTAGCGATTGCTAATTCAAAAGCTGTATGTTATCTTTTTACATCGAATGCAATCCAAAAAACAAATGAAATCAAAAGATTTTTAAAAGGGTTTGGGCTTCCCTAACTGTTATATTTAACAAACTTACAATAAATATTTTATTAGGATCATGTTTAGCTGTGAACAGAGATAATCATTTGTGTTTAAAATTAATAATTATAAAATTTTCACGACAACGGTGGCCATCTTGAAAATTATAACTTAACGTAATGTTCTTAATTTTTTATTTTAAAAATACGAGATTAAATTTTGATTATAAATAAGAGTGACTTTAAGTAGACTAAAATTTATTCAGTCAGTTTAAATTAGTTAAGGTTATTAAATGTTTGTTGGTGGTGATGGCTATCTTCTATAGCACTATCTTTCCTTGAGAAGCCCAGCATGCTCGATGCGCTCTGATGTTCAAAAACTCTGTTGCTGGAGGGAGGGGGGGGTCTTAATTTTTATTTCCTAAATTTGTCTCTGATGTCGCACTCTTTCAAAAATTTCGGACGACTGTTCCATTATATTGGTGTCTCTAATTCAATTGATCATACGCCAAGAGACTTCTCCTTAGTCCATCCACTCTGGGAACTTTTAAAAGGGACTGCATAGAAGCAGACAGCCCCTTTAGAGATACATATTTTAAATTCAATTCTTTCAAATATTGCTGCGCTGATCCACCCATACAGCTATTAGTCAGTAGCAGAATTTTTTTTATCTATTCCCACAGCTGGAGGAAGCCAGTATCTTGATTATATATTAACTTAGAAATTACAGACGCTCCTTCTTTACAGAAGATTATTGCGTCCTACGATTATTCATTGTGTATGTCTAGACTTGCATTTTTATTAGACCTTTGAATTTTTATAATGTGTTGGTTTTCCTGGTTTGTCCCGGGAGACGGAACGAGTACGGCTCGTATGTATGTCTGCTCGCATGTATGTCTGCTCGTATGTATGTTTGCTCGCATGTATGTTTGCTCGCATGTATGTTTGCTCGCATGTATGTTTGCTCGTACGTGTGTTTTTTACGCATGGGAAAAGATTAAGAAGCGTATGTTTATCCCTATGTCTATATCAGTGTTGTATTAGATTATTGTAATACATTTTTCATACATACAAATTTTACTCTTTGTATCCGCAAGTTCGATGTACACACACACAGCACATAAATCATCATTTGTTCCGTTTGGATGCGTACACAGAGGTAAATCAATATTTCATGATGTCTTGGAAGTCTTTGAGAACGTTTGAAGTATTGTAAAAGAAATGAATGCGTCTTTCCGTCCTAGAAATGTCAGTTTTATTGGTAAGACCACAGGGGAAACAATTCTAAAAAGGGATTAGAGAGGACAAACTACGCACCCAGACAGGGGAGACAATGGGATAGCAAACCGGGATGGGGAAAAAATGGGGGGGGGTGGCATAAGAAAACTGTAAAGAGGGTTGAACGAACTCAGTGGAAAGAATACGGTGCTTACAAAATAAAATGCGGACTGAATACAGTTCTGACAGAATACAATGCTGACTGAATACAGTGCTGACAGAATACAGTGTTGACAGAATACAGTGTTGACAGAATACAATGTTGACTGAATACAGTGTTGACTGAATACAGTGTTGACTGAATAAAGTGTTGACAGAATACAGTTCTGACAGAATAGAATGTTGACAGAATACAATGCTGACAGAATACAGTGTTGACAGAATAGAATATTGACAGAATACAATGCTGACAGAATACAGTTCTGACAGAATACAGGGCTGACAGAATACAGTGTTGACAGAATAGAATGCTGACAGAATAGAATGCTGACAGAATACAGTTCTGACAGAATACAATGCTGACAGAATACAATGCTGACAGAATACAGTTCTGACAGAATACAGGGCTGACAGAATACAGTGTTGACAGAATAGAATGCTGACAGAATAGAATGCTGACAGAATACAGTTCTGACAGAATACAATGCTGACAGAATACAGGGCTGACAGAATACAGGGCTGACAGAATATAGTGTTGAAAGAATACAGTGCTGACAGAATACAATTGTTGACAGAATACAGGGCTGATAGAATACAGTGCTGCCAGAATACAATGTTGACAGAATACAATGCTGACAGAATACAATACTGACAGAATACAATGTTGACAGAATACAGTGTTGACAGAATACAAGGCTGACAGAATACAAGTGTTGACAGAATAAAGTACTGATATAATACAGGGCTGACATAATACAGGGCTGACAGAATATAGTGCTGACAGACTACAGTGTTGACAGAATATAGTGTTGACAGAATACAGTGTTGACAGAATACAATGTTGACAGAACACAGTGTTGACAGAATACAGTGTTGACAGAATACAACGATGACAGAATACAGTGTTGACAGAATACAATGCTGACAGAATACAATGCTGACAGAATACAGTGCTGACAGAATACAGGGCTGACAGAATATAGTGTTGACAGAATACAGTGCTGACAGAATACAAGTGTTGACAGAATACAGTGTTGACAGAATACAGTGTTGACAGAATACAGTGCTGGCAGAATACAATGCTGACAGAATACAGTGCTTAGTGCTGACAGAATACAGGGCTGACAGAATATAGTGTTGACAGAATACAGTGCTGACAGAATACAAGTGTTTACAGAATACAGTGTTGACAGAATACAATGCTGACAGAATACAAATGTTGACAGAATACAGGGCTGACATAATACAGGGCTGACAGAATTTAGTGTTGACAGAATACAGTGTTGACAGAATACAGCGTTGACAGAATAAAGTACTGATATGATTCAGGGCTGACATAATACAGGGCTGACAGAATATAGGGCTGACAGAATATAGTGCTGACAGAATATAGGGCTGACAGAATATAGTGCTGACAGAATATAGTGCTGACAGAATATAGGGCTGACAGAATATAGGGCTGACAGAATATAGTGCTGAGAGAATACATTTTCGCTTTTGCACAATGTAGAGAATACAGTGAACGCAACACACAAATAGTGTGCGTGTTATTGTGTTATTCGATTTTAAACACACACACAAAATGTTCATCCAGTTACAGGAAAATGAAATGTCATCGACAAAACCACATGATTGCTAACGGCCATATTTCTTCAGACTCCATCAAGACAAGTGGGGGCAAAGGGGGTGGGAATTAGTGTTGTTCATCGAGAGCGGTTTTTAAATCCCTTATATTAACTTCACAGTCTTGTCTCTCTGTCTCTCTCTCTCTCTCTCTGTCTCTCTCTCACACTCTCTCTCTCTCTCCCTCTCTCTCACTCTGTCTGTATGTCGTGGGCGGGCGGGAATAAAATAAAAAATTACCCACTTCCCGTAATGCTATCGAGCTGAAATTTTGCACATAGACTTGTGTCACCTAACAATGCATTGTATCGAAATTTCAGATCGATCGAATGTGAAGTAATTAAAATTAATGCATTTTTAATTTATCTCTATGTAAATAATGTAGCAGTATTGTTGACATCCACGTGTCATTGGCGTTCTCTCCAGCCATCGATGACCACATCTGGTGTTTAACATCAGGAGTCAACATTTTTTTTTATTGGGAAAAGGAAACAATGTAAAAAGAGCAATGGTTTATTTTTATGTTGGTAACCCGAGTGTGTGAATAAGCATGTGCGCAAGTGTGTTCATATGTGTGTGCGTGTGTGTGTACGTCTGTGTGTGCGTGTGAGGGTGTTAGTTGTGAACTAACGATTGATTTCATAGATTGCTAAAAATGAAAATAAAGATTGAAAAGTACTTACCAGTTCTTTCTAAGAAGAAATTGGTTTATGTATTGTTACAATATGCACTGGGTTAAGATTGGGACTAATTGGCGGCATTTATTTTTTATATAGAGGACAACCTTTGTGAACTTTTGAAGGGTACGTCTCTTTGTAATGGCGGGCGTCAATAACTTTCAACAACATCATCCAAACCTGGGTGGAACTAGCGCTATCTTACCAACTGTTAACATGCTTATAACATAAATTAGGCCGAGCTTTGTGTTTAAATTTAAAGTCCTATCTTTGCGATATAACTGCAGGAATATATGAAAAAATATTTAAATATTTACTGTAAATTTGTGTTTTCCTAGGTATATTATCGGAACTAGCACCGCAAGAGTGTGTCATCTGTAGTAGAAAAATTCTAACAAACACTATGGCAAAGCTGGAAGGGGAGACCTTTGTGAAATTTTGATGGGTATTTTTCAATAATAAAATCTGGGTCGAACTAATTTTATCTTAGCCACTGTAAATAACTATAGAAATATATTTGAAAAAATTATTTAAGTGCAGACGAATTATCAAACTTACATTTTAATATAAGTTTTTATACATCTTCGTATATAATCGGATGGAAGAAAATTTTATACGGGCTTATAATAACATCAAAAATTGCATAAAATTAAATTTATAAATAGAAAAATTAACAAGGAACCGCATTTTTGCATTTAACAAGTGATTTGTGATAAACAATGGCAAATATTTGTTAGGTTTAAGATTTAATTACCTTAGGTGCTTACATAATACAAGCGAGTGTTCAGGATCGATTGCTCTATAAACTGACATTAAGGAAAGGTGTATTGAAAGTAAACGCTCAGGGATTTTAAATAAGAAAATGGAATATGTATAGGAGTTATATACACTGGTGTAAGAGTGAGGCTAATAAGCGGAAATAGTTATTTTTATAAAGAGGGGCAACTTTGTGAACTATTTGAAGGGTGCTTTTCATTTGTAGGGGCAGGAGTTAATAATATCACCGAACCCTGGGTGGCAGCAACACTATTTTTTTAGCCACTGATAATATCCTTTTTTGCAAAGCTTAAGCTAAACCAACAGAGTAAATTGTAAGCCCAAACCCTGCGACTCAACGTGTGTCTTTTAAACAAATAAACCCAAACCCCCTACCCTAGGCATCAATATTCACATAAGTATTATATAGCTCAATAAAAACATAACTAATTTGTCCCGAATAAAGGTCATGCATAAACTGTAAAGGAATGGATGTTGTGGATTAACGGGTAGACGAATGATAAAGCTTACCTTAAAAATTAAAATAATAAATAATTTTTTTAAAAATTGTGGAATATTGCGATGTCATGGTACGTGCTTCGGTTAATAACTGTAGAGTTGTCTATTGGTGCAAGTGTGTGTGTGTGTGTGGAAGGGGTATGTGGGTGCGTGTGTGTGTTTTGGTTATTTCTATGTCTGCTAATGTTGCGCCTCTAACAAGACTACCAGTATTTATTTTCTTAAACCATTCATATTTGTTTGAATTTAACGTCATGACAGTGATTTCTTTATTGTAATATATTATCGGTTTTAGCATCAGAAAAAATTATGTTGCAAGGTGGTATGATTTTTTGATAAATCAGTCAATTTTATGCAGGCAAATAACAACATTAAATTCCCTAAATTTTTTTATAAATAGAAAATACAAACACAACGGTATTTGATAAATAAAGCAAGTGATTAAAGTAAAGAAAACTATAAAAGTGTTTTTTAGGTTGGGGATTTATTTACCTCAGGTGCTTAAATAAAATACGTGATTTTTTTTCTGGAACGATTGCTTAATAAACTGCCCCAAAGGAATACAAATGATTGATGAAAAAAAAGTTCGGTACTGTTAAAGACGAAAATGGATTATATATAGGGGTTATATGCACGGGCGTAAGATTGTAGCTAATAAATGAAACAGTAATGTTTATATTGAGTGGTAACTTCCTGACCTTTTGAAACGTAATTTTCATTGGTGGGGGCAGGAGTTAATAATATCCTGGGTAGCATAAACACTATAGCTTAGTAACTGTTATATACTTTTTGCATAACTTAAACTAAACCAGCAAGGTAAATTTTAAGCCCAAACCTTGCGATTCAAAGTGTTTCTTTAAAATAAATAAACCCCATACACACCTTACTTTAGCATCAATATTCACATAAATAATATATGGCGCATTTAAAAAATATATTAATTTGACTAAGGTCATGCTTAGCCTGGAAATAGAAAGAATGTTTTGGAGAGCTTTTCCCATAAAAAAAGTAATCCTAAGAACATGTATTTAAGAGCTAACGAATGATGAAACATCCGTTAAAAAATAAAATTGGGTAGATTTCTAGAACAATGCGGTTGCATGGCATACGCTTCGGGTAAAAAACTGTACTGTTCTTGAAGGTGTAAATGTATTAAGTGTAAAGAAACATCACGGGTATAACGACTTATATATAGGATCTATCAATATTATACAACAGGAATAAAGTTTGGTATAAAGACTAATTTCAAAGGCAGATCATGCGGTTAACTAAATGGCAGTTATCTTTTAAACTGTATACACTTTCTTGAAGAAAAAAAATGTTGTTTTTTTAACCATTCTGATTTAAAATCAAATCCCTACATAGTAAATGTTATATATTAAGACCTTAAAAATAAGTCATTTTATAAGCTGAAAAAGATACTGAAAAAAAAAGTGGAAAAAAAGAAGAAAGGCTTAGATATAAATACAAAGAAAAATAATCCGTTTATTTTAGTGGAACAAGTATCAGCCAATTTAGTGCTTTGTTACTATTAGAGCAAAAAGAGCGAGAAGCCATCATAAATGACATACAATTTATTAGAAGTTCAATCTCTCAGCATTTTTTAAAAAAGCAACATTGTTTATGTTATTATTCATGTGAAAAGAAATGTGTCTTTTAAACAAATAAACCTTATTTTCCCACCCTCCCCAGGCCTCAATATTCACATAAATATTATCTGGCTCAAGAAAATATCCTGTTCGTCTTGATCTAATTTCATGCTTAGACTATAAAATGGAATGGGTGTTTTTGGAGACCTTTTTCCTAGAACCAAAGGAATCATATGGAAAGATATTGTTTTCATTTTATGAGTCATGTGAAAAGAAATCCAGCCTTGCACATTAGACTTTTGTAACTGTTAAGGACCTTTGTTATTCTGATACTGATAGAATATACAGAGAAAAGCATGCGTTACTAAAGCAGAAATACAAAAATTGATGGGTATTTTTTTTAAAATTCATCCTATTGTCTCGAGACACACTATCGTGATTTTTATGGAGAAGTTTTTATATTTATCGCTATACAAATTTCGTGATGCGTTTATACTCATCTATAAATTGTTAAGGGAATTTGAGACCCAAGAACGAAATATAGTTATTTTTATTGTGCTTACCCCGTAGCATAGCACGGACATTGCGCTCGTGTTTAATATAATGCGCACCGATCGGCAATCTATATATATATAATTTTCTTCGTGGGACCATGCGAGACACCACGCAAGTATGTGCAACCGAGCATGACGAATGACCCTCGCTAGGGTCGACCATGTATCGAGACCAACAATGGTCCTTGCGTTTCACTTGCATTGCTTCTTCGCAGAATAACGTGAGATTCATAGTGTACTGGTTATCACGTCCGCCTTATACGGGGAAGGTCCTGGGTTCAAGCCCCAGCGAAAACATTTTCTTTTTAATTTTTTAAAATGTCTGTTTGTGCCCGTTCTTTACTTCTTTATTGCCAACAAACGCTGACCCTCGGCGTAGCATAAGCCTCTAATGATTTAATGACGGGTGAAGACTTCCTGAAAGACACAGTTGTCAAAATGGGGTGGGTTTGGGCAAACGACTGTGAGCGAATGAAAAGAAGGAACTCTGGAGAGACCCGCGGCGTAGCATACGCCGCAGACTTGCTCATCATAGACAGTGGAAAGATCGGTTTGAGGGGGGGGAGAATACAAAAAACAAAAAGAAGCACTAAGTAAATAAAAAAATAGCGAGTAAACGCGAAGACACCGAGGTTGTTGTTACCCACCTCCATTTAATACTATCATCCCTTAAACATAAACTGTGATTGGCCGACCCTAGCGAGGGTTAGTCATATTTAGGATTGTTAATTGCGTGTTTGTTTGTTTTTTTTTAAAGCGATTATCGATTATGTAACTCCGATTTTAAAACCGACTTCTTAGAAGTTAGGGGTGTATCGAATTTTGCCGAATTTCGCTTGCAAATGTCTCGAAACCAACAATAAGTTGGCAGTTCCCCCTCTCCCAACCGACGTTCACTCGCGTTGTTTTGATTTCTTCGTGCTGTAGTTTGTGTCCGTTCTTTCTCCACTTTCTTTGCACTCTCCATGAGCAAGTCTGCGGCGTATGCTACGCCGCGGGGCCTCTAGTATTTTTTAAAACGTATCGTCAATATAATACGCACCGCACAGCGCGACAGGAAAGATTATTCAATATAATTAGCACCCCGACACTCAAGCGCAAAAAATAACATGCTACATAGAAATAAATAGAGATAATCTAAAAACTCATTGATTTAATAACAGTACATTTGATCAATCTGAAATTTTGATAGATCATTTTATCATCAGCGCGAATCTGCTTGCAAAAATTCAGCTCGCTAGCTTACAAGGGAGTGGGTTAAAAATCGATCCAAAGTTTTGTTCGGTATTCAAGCAAGGACTCAAGCAGACACCACGAGTTAATATAAAGGATTTAATTAAACAACCTGTAAAAACAAAGTTTTTGAATATTATCCCTTATATACGAGACATAACTAAAATTATTGATTATGTGCCGCGCGACAAACTCTTACAGACTGAAACTGAATGAACTCCCCTTGCAAAACACGGGGATGAGGTCATCGATGGTTCCACAATTGTGTTGGCACCGAGCGCACACTAAGGGACTTCCTCATGTGCCCATCCACATTAGTATAATTTTAATAGCTCTACAATATTGCTGTTAGTGTTTGACGGGGTTTGTTTAGAACCTCTGGCCTTACATGGGCAGTGTTGTAACTAAGACAAGGGCCTTTCAAATCCTCATTAAAATATTTCTAGCCCGTTATCAAGGAAATAAAAACAAAAGCAACCATCATGCTGAATAGACAGTATTGTCATTATGTTTGATAAACAGTATTTTTATAATTTTTATTAAGTTGGATAGAATGTATTATCATTATTGCATAGACAGCTGCAGCATTTTGAATAGTAAATATTATCATTATATTGCATAAACTGTGTTATCATTAATGTTTTATAGACATTATCATAATTTTGTTTCATAGACAACATAATCATTATATACAGCTAAAGTTATAAGTTGCCCGCTTCCTCTTCTTAAATAATTAATTGCATGACTCGCGTAATTTTTTCTTGAAACACCAAATTAAATTTATAAGAAAAGCCGAAATTATGTGATTTTGTTAGTACAAAATAAGATTCCATCAAATGACGGCAAATATCGATGACCTTTATTGTTTACCAACGTGGATATTGATTTTTAAAAAGCCAATAAAGTTATGTGCTGTGATGTTTACAAAATTTGATGACGTCCGGTGGCAAAACGTTTGACGTAATATTATTATTAATTTTATTTTTTGCTAACCTGACTAAGGAAATAAATTTGGAGTAAGTTTACTTTAAATTTTCAGCAAGTTTTTACGTTACAATTTTCGACACAAAATTTTGGGCTCTAGTTATCTTAAACACATTTTATTTATTGTATGGTACGCAGTAGAAAATAAACATTTTATTTATTATAAGGTAAGTAGTAGAAAATAAACATTTTATCCCTTGTAAGGTACGTATTAGAAAAAAATAATTTTATTTATTGTAAGGTATGTAGTATAAAATAAACATTTTATTTATTGTAAGGTACATAGTAGAATTTATTTTTATTATTTAATGTAAGGTACGTTGTAGAAAATAAACATTTTATTTACTGTAAGGTACGTAGTAAAAAATAAACATTTTATTTATTGTAAGGTACGTAGTATAAAATAAACATTTTATTCTATGACTCGGCCATTATTTATCCTTTTTTTTCCTACAAATTTTAATGATCGGGATAAGATATTTTTAAAGAATTTCTATAATTGCTATAGTATTGTTCCTTTTTTTCCCCTCATAAAATATCATTCCGACAAGTAACAAACAAAAAAGCAGTGATATAATTTAAAAGACGGAAGTCAGTTTTGTCTGTTATCGTAATCCACCCTCAAACAATTCTTATACTTGATGGAATATTGACCGCTGCACAAAATGTTTGGACAACTCTGCCACAGGCGGTGTTTCTCTCTTTTTTTATATTTGTTATTTTTAAATTCCTTACGCTTTCTAATTATTATATTTTTATATAGTTTAAAGTAAAGTGCGCTTTCTTTTTTTGAAAAAATCCAATCTTACTCTTAACATAGAAAAAAATAAATTTGCCTGAGGACGTGAAAAACTCTTTGTTGTCTGTCTGATCGCTGCTCTTCTTTTCTGTAAAAAATGTCTTTTATACTTAAAAATCCAAGATTGTGTTTTTATTGGTTTGTACTGTAAGAGCAAACTGTTTTTTAGCAATTCGTTACTTTCAGCTTTTCACATGCCTTGATCACCAAGCTCAAATACATCGTCTGCTCTTAGATTTTTGTATTTTTTTGGTAGGGCATATCATCTATTTATATATATATATATATATAATTCAACTATTGACATAAATCTAAACAGTGTGTTAAATTATTTACTTTCAAAATCTTATTTTTAGAACATTATTTAATAATTTCCATTACCCATTGAAATTAGAATCGTTTTCTTTTTATTGAAAGCTTTTGCATTAAGCATTTAGGGAAACAACGCTCTCTGGTGGTGAGAATGCCGTCAATAGATTTATTATCCAGCAATGGTTAATCTGTCTTAATTAACCCAATAATTCCCAACGCTGTCCAGCATTCCCTAACTGCGTATTCGTTTAAATAATCAGTGCAATTAACGAAAACAACCGCAACATGATTGACTCTCTGAATGGCTTGCTAGGACTCGAAATACTTATAAAATTTACACAAAATATACATTTTGAAAGGAGTGGTTTGAGAAAGAAGAAACTGAAAGAGTTCGGGGATCAAATGCAAAGTCCTATACACCAACTGATTTTTTATACCTACATATTCGTGAACTAAAACGACATGGGGAATAGTGAAAAAGTCGTGAATGAGACTCTGTGCCAGGACCAGCCAAGTCAGCTAATGTACACGCAAAATCATAGCCCGACTTGACTCAACTATCTGAAATATTTTCAATCGCAAACTAGTGGGACCAAAGTTTGCGGATGATTTTATATATATATATATATATATATATATATATATATATATATATATATATATATATATATATATATATATATATATATTAATGGGAAATTAATGTAAAAAGTGGGAAATTAATTTAATTAGTTTCAAAATGGATATAATTAATGGGAAATGGATTTAATTAGTTAACATTGGTGTAATTAGTGGGAAATAAATGAAATTAGATGTAAAATAGATGCATTTCGGGGGGAAATAATGTAATTAGTGGACAAAAGATTTAATTATAGAGCAATGGATGTAAGTAGTGGATAAGGTTTATTAATTTTCAAACGATGTACTTAGTGGGCAAGGATGTTATTTCTGGGAAAGGGATTTCATTAGTGTCCAAGTGATATAAGTACTTTTGACTGGATGTAATTAGTGTCCAAGTGATATAAGTACTTTTGACTGGATGTAATTAGTGTCAAATTGATATAAGTACTTTTGACTGGATGTAATTAGTGTCCAAGTGATATAAGTACTTTTGACTGGATTTAATTAGTGTCCAAGTGATATAAGTACTTTTGACTGGATGTAATTAGTGTGCAAGGGATGTAATTAATGAGCAAGGGGCTTAAATAGTGTGCAGTTGATCGATTATCTTAAACTGATACGCCTAGTTAAGTTTCCGCACTGTTGTTAACTCCTAAATAGATTGTCGCGTATGTCAGTGCAGCCAGCATCGTGTATACAGGAGTAGAGGGGAGGGAAGTAGTGGGCTCCAATCTGACCCATGATACGTGAATGACCCCCCACCCACCCACCCACGCGTTTTTAATTTCACGGGGTAAAAAATCAATAGTGCACTGTCCCCATATGTGTCAATACAGTCAGCCCACCTCAAAGAACAAATGGTTTAAAAACTACGGCAAGCCATTGAATGTAGAACACACTAAGGTACTTGTGGGACCGGTACGGTACATAGGCTAGCGAGGGGTGGGGGAAGATGTGCACATTTTACCTCGGGCGCAAAGTTACAGGGGCGCCAAAATGAGGCTTACATCATCACATTATAACAAGGGAACAGGGGTAAGATATTAGTTTAAGAAGGAGGGGTGGCACCAATTTTATATTCCCCCCCCCCGAAGCAAAATATCCAAGCTACGCCTCTGGACCCTTGGAATGAACGGGGGGGGGGATGTTGGCCCCACCATTCTGTAAGGTAATGACGCCCCTGAATGCAGCTACCGTGATTTTGAGGACTTGAAGATATTTCCATATTTACATAGTCATCTTGCTATCCTGAAGACTTGGGGTTCAGTTGCACCTATCTATGTGCAACAGTAGTTGGTGAACACATGTTTAGGGTAGGACGTGGGTGGTTCAACACACAACTGTGACACGACATTCTTTTCTACCGCCAGATTTACATGTCATCCACAAGCCCGCGTCATTACAAACAGAAACTATCGATCCCCCATGAATAGACTTAATCCGTTGTGAAATTAATCAATATTGAATTGATTGACTGGGTGAAATTGATTATTCTCGAAGTGCGGATAAAAGAGGAGACTGGAATGCGATGAAGCCCCGGGATTAGTTTTCTAATTCAGCACCGACTCATTAATCCTTGTCAGTCTGTCAGCCTATCCCTCATTCTGAAGTTCGATGCGTCTGATTAATGTGTCTGTAGTGTCCGTGTCTGTTATCTGACGTGTACAGATGCATTATGGTAAGCGTCTGTGACAGTGTCTGCTATCTGATGTCAATGGCAGATGTAGTATTGTATGTGTCTGTGACATTGTTATCCGACGTCTGTAGATGCAGTGTAGTAGGTGTCTGCGTCAGCGTCTGTTATATTATGTATGTCTCATCATCTACGTGGTGTGTCGCTGTCTTTAGTCTAATATGTGTATTATTTCAGTCAATATGAAACATATGTATGGATGGGCAGAACTGGGTAAACTTGCGTACGTCTAGTGAACGCCAAGTGACACAGGCAAATAGCGTCACTCGAGGGAGACAGTGACAGGCAAATAGCGTCACTCAAGGGAGACAGTGACAGGCAAATAGCGTCACTCGAGGGAGACAGTGACAGGCAAATAGCGTCGCTCGAGGGAGACAGTGACAGGCAAATAGCGTCACTCGAGGGAGACAGTGACAGGCAAATAGCGTCACTCGAGGGAGACAGTGACAGGCCAATAGCGTCACTCGAGGGAGACAGTGACAGGCCAATAGCGTCGCTCGAGGGAGACAGTGACAGGCAAATAGCGTCGCTCGAGGGAGACAGTGACAGGCCAATAGCGTCACTCGAGGGAGACAGTGACAGGCCAATAGCGCCCCCGATGAGAGTCAAAGTATCAGGCCAATTGCGCTCCCTATGAGAGTCAAAGTATCAGGCCAATAGCGTCCCTTTCGGGATTCAAAGTAACAGGCCAATTTTAATTATTTTTTTTTGCGTTCCTTGCGGTAGTCAACGCACTTAAGAGAAGACAACTTTAATATTCATTCACACTAAGAATTGGTAGTCTTGTATTTGGCATGACATTGATAAAAATGAAAACCTTCTGCCAAAACCCTCAGGCACGCCATAAATGGTGCCAAAATTGTAGCCTTCAAGCCATATCATCCACGCATATTGCTCCTTCGACTAATTCTGACGAATGAGTGAAAATAACCCACATACTTTCCAAGGTTCAAAGAACTCTTTATTTGGGTATTACTTCTCCTCGGCACATGACGTCCACCAACAACTGTTTCCCAAAATAGTCTCTAACAACCGACATCCTATACGTCTATACCAAACAACTTTGTATCCATACGCCATCATGATAAATGCCCGGGGGTATGGTTTCAATGACGATAATTTGAAAGAAAGTCAAAGTCGTCTGTGACGACAAGTGACATGCATGACGGATACACGTGCTCAAAAGAAATATCTTAAAGCCAGTCGGGGCTGGTGCGAGAACTGTAAATGGAGGAACTACATCAATTGCAGGTGCTTGACTGTTACGACAGATTTTAAGCCAGTTTATATTATTATAAGGACAACAAAATTGTCTTGGATCTCTAGAGTGTTTTTGTGAACGGACTTTTCGAAATTCTAGACTTCACTGCATATGCTTTAAATATAAAGGTATATTATAGATATAGATATATCTTAAATTTCTAGTTACATATTAGCATATAATAAAGCGACTTAATATCTAAAATATCAATAGCGCACAAAATGTTTGGGAACCACTGAAAGAGTTGCAGCCCCTGAGACGGGAGGATAGATGGCGATCGATGACTTGATGACAAGTTTCCATGGGCGTAACCATGCGAGGTTAAAGATTTCATTTCTGGAGAGTCACCCTTGAGGCAGCCTGAGTTCGAACTGCAGGGCATCGTAATTATGTTGTATGACTTACAGGGCATCGTAATTATGTTGTATGACTTACAGGGCATCGTAATTATGTTGTATGACTTACAGGGCATCGTAATTATGTTGTATGACATACAGGGCATCGTAATTATGTTGTATGACTTATAGGGCATCGTCAATATGTTGTATGACTTACAGGGCATCGTCAATATGTTGTATGACTTACAGAGCATCGTCAATATGTTGTATGACTTACAGGACATCGTCAATATGTTGTATGACTTACAGGGCATCGTCAATATGTTGTATGACTTACAGGGCATCGTAATTATGTTGTATGACTTACAGGATCTCGTCAATATGTTGTATGACTTACAGGGCATCGTCAATATGTTGTATGACTTATAGGGCATCGTCAATATGTTGTATGACTTACAGGATCTCGTCAATATGTTGTATGACTTACAGGATCTCGTCAATATGTTGTATGACTTACAGGTTGTATGACTTACAGGATGTCGTCAATATGTTGTATGACTTACAGGATCTCGTCAATATGTTGTATGACTTACAGGATCTCACAAAGAGGTTGTATGGCTTACAGGATCGCGTCAATATGCTGTATGACTATACAGGATCTCAAACAGAAACGGGAGCCCACTTACACATCATTTTTGTTTGTAGCGTGCACCATGTGACCAAAACTGTTCTTTGACATTCAACGCCACAACAGTGTCTTTTATAAGAGCAATAACTATAATTATTTACACAATGAACGTTATTGTTCCACGTCTATGTATATTTATATTGAAAAATTTTTCTCCGTATAATCTTACGAATATATTTATATTGTTAGTGTTTCGGCAATAAATACCAGGGAAGCTGGGGTGTATGGGGTGCTCAAGGCGGGGTAGCACCTCCGGTGGGGGAACACGTCGTACTCTCTTGAGGGTAGTTGGTCCACCCTTGGTCCCCACTTGTCACTCAGCTCTCACCAGTGGCTCCTAGAAACTGTAGCGTGCACAGTGGCCACATCCCGGGCAACGGCTTCGACTAGCTGGCTAAACCTGGTGAGGGTAGCCGACGGGTCTCAAACCCTCGGTGATCTAGGTATGTCTACCTATGCACGTAAAGACTGGATTCGGTGGACAGAGCGGAGGAACCACTAGTTGGTCAACGGTCAAAAAGGCGATTCTCAGCAAAGCGTTGTGGAACGCTAAGGGCATGACAAGACACACAGGACATCATGGCCATCGGCTGCACCCGTCTCCGTCACCAGCCGTCTTGACTTTGTCCTGCCGCTGGATCAAGATGGTCTCGGGCGAGAGAGTGAGATCGACGAACTGCGCAACTCTTTCTCACTGAAATCCAAGTGATCGCGCAAGTCACTTTTGTCATCCATCCCATCCCATCAGTCACCGACAAGTCCTGTGGCGACAGGCAAGCGACGAAGCGGCAGGTGTGGGTACACTGGGAGCCGTAGCCGCAACCCTGCACACAGGTGGCCCAGGGCATTGGGTCGTTCTTCGCTGACACGGAGCAGCGGTGGAGTCCGGCAGCCCCCTGTGCGACTGAGCAGCCCTCTTCAGGAATGCACTGCTCACCTCCATGGCATGAGGAAGGGACTAGAAAAGGTGCCCTAAACATTGCCTGCTCCAGCTTACCCTAGCCAGCATACCGCGGCTGGTGGGGACCCTATACCAGCGGTCGAAACCAAAAATAGCAAACGAGGATAGTTCCTCTTATATTAGGCGCATGGAATGTGCGCACACTCATGGACAGGGACGATGCGGACAGACCCCAGAGGAGAACAGCCCTGATTGGAAAAGAACTCGCTAGATACGTCATCGACGTCGCAGCCCTGAGCGAGACCAGGCTCGCGGGAGAAGGCGAGCTCTGTGAAAGAGGATCTGGCTACACATTTTACTGGAGTGGCAGACCAAGCGAGGAGAGGCGTGAAGCAGGCGTTGGTTTTGCAGTTAAGACAACTCTTGTCGGAAAGCTGGCTGGACTTCCCAAGGGAGTGAACGACAGGCTCATGACCATGAAACTCCCACTGGCTGGAAAGAAACACCTCACCATCATCAGTGCCTACGCTCCAACCATGACCAATACAGATGAAGTGAAGGCAAAGTTTTATGAAGAACTTCACACTGTCATTGCCGACGTTCCAAAGGCGGACAAACTCATCTTGCTAGGCGACTTCAACGCAAGAGTTGGCAAAGACAACGTTGCCTGGGAAGGAGTCCTTGGTCATAATGGAGTGGGTCACTGCAACAGCAACGGTCTTCTTTTACTCCAGACCTGCGCTGAACATGAACTGCTGATCACCAACACGATCTTCCGCCTCCCAACCCGTAACCGGACGTCATGGATGCACCCCCGCTCGAAGCACTGGCATCTTATAGACTACGCCATCGTGAGGAAGAGGGACAGGCAGGATGTACGAGTGACCAAGTCCATGTGCGGGGCTGAATGCTGGACAGACCACCGCCTCATCATCACCAAGCTCAACATCCGCATTCAGCCGAAACGGCGCCCGCAAGGGAAGAAAGCCCCCAAACGGCTAAATGTTGCCAAACTAATGACCGCCAGCTGCAAGCAGTCCTTGGTGGATGCTCTGGAAGAGCGCTTGAAATCTACCTCTCCAGGCAACCAGAACGTGGAGGCAGACTGGGCGTCACTCAGAGAGCTGATTTACACCACAGCTTCAGAGACTCTGGGGCACCAGACCAGGAAACATAAGGACTGGTTCGATGAGAACTGCGAAGACATCAAGCAGTTATTGGATGAGAAACACCTCCTACACCAAGCTTACCTCAATAATCCCAGGTCCACGGCAAGGAGAGACGCACTCAACAACATGCGCAGGACTGTACAGCAAAAGCTCCGTCAGATGCAGGACGATTGGCTCAGCAACAAAGCCGACGAGATCCAAGGCTATGCAGACAAGCGTGACTATAAAAACTTCTACAACGCTTTGAAAGAAGTGTATGGCCCCACGCCCTCAGGTTCAAACCCCCTCCTCAGCGCAGACGGTAACACTCTCATCACAGACAAAGAGAAGATCTTGAAGAGGTGGGCCGAACATTTCGAAAGCGTCCTAAATCGCCCTTCGACAATCAACGAAGAAGCCATCAATCGTCTTCCCCAAGTGCCCACAAACAAAGCACTGGATGACCCCCCAACCTTGCTCGAGACCCAGAAAGCAATTTATCTTCTCTCCAGTGGCAAAGCACCTGGTTCTGACGCCATACCAGCTGAGGTCTACAAGGAGGGAGAACAGCCCTGACTGAAATTTCTGATAGGCTCCACCATCTATTTCTCTTGGTGTGGCAGCAAGAGACGATTCCGCAGGACTTCAAAGATGCCTCCATCATACATCTTTATAAGCAAAAAGGAAGTAGACAGGCTTGTGACAACCACAGAGGCATATCCCTGCTATCTATCGCAGGAAAGATCCTTCACAGAATCCTGCTCAGACCGCCTCACGGTCCCCCTTGACCAAGGACTCCTGCCTGAAAGTCAGTGTGGCATCCGTAAAGAGCGAGGGACCATCGACATGGTGTTAGCTGCCAGGCAGCTGCAAGAGAAATGTCAGGAGCAGAACGTCAACCTGTTCTCCACCTATGTCGACCTGACCAAGGCTTTTGACACCGTTGGCAGAGAAGGTATGTGGAAGATAATGGCCAAGTACGGTTGCCCAAGGAAATTCATCGTCTTGGTGAGACAATTCCACGAGGGCATGCAGGCCAGAGTCCAGGACAGCGGAGAGTTTTCTGATCCTTTCACAGTCACAAACGGGGTCAAGCAGGGCTGCGTCCTGGCACCAACACTGTTTAGCCTCATGTTTTCCGCCATGCTGACAGAGGCCTTCAGAGACGAGGGTGTTGGTGTTAACCTGAGGTACCGCACAGATGGCAAACTATTCAACCTTCGGAGGCTCCATGCAAAAACCAAGGTTATGACAGACATCATCAGAGACCTCCTGTTTGCTGAT
>CALYLW010002257.1:11599-34099 GCA_944989445.1 Ampullaceana balthica | reverse complement strand
ATTCAGTGTTTATCCATTTATAAAAAGCCATCTTATAATCAACTAAGTGGCCGTCCATGAATGACGTCACTTGATTTTGGCTGATTTTTCACCCCTTCGTCACACGTCATTGCAAAAACTTAGACCACTCTTTCAATATGACGTCACAAACCTTTGACACCCCCCCCAACCTTAAAAGCCGTAATTCCTTACTTGAAAATGAGAATGTTTCAAATCGAATCTTTGTCATTTAAGTAGTAGATCTATGTGTTTAGTGTAAGGCTGCACTCTAATATCGTAACACGTGTTTTACGTAAACGTAATTAAATAAAGTGTCAGTAATCAATATTTAAATGGAAATTTTATTTAAAGTTGCGAGTTTTGACGTGACGTTAGATTTATTAAACACCCCCCCCCCTCGTCACACATCGTCACAAATGTATGACTCCCCTTCCCACCCCCCCCCAGGTGCGTGACGTCATTTACGTACGGCCCCTAAAAAGGGCGGCAAATTGGAGACCGCCCCGGGCGGCAAAAGTTCTAGCTGCGCTACTATACAAGACTTGTACATCATAATTGTCATGATAGCAGACATAGCAGGCCGAGTTATCAAATGGTAGAACGCACGGGGTGTACGTAAGTGATTGTGTGGTAGAGAGTTCGGGTGGCACTAAATGATTCAACGATCCTCTGGTTAGGCTCAATTGAGTCGGGCCCGCTGGCCTACAATCAGAACAGGCCAGTCACGCCATAGAACTTCTGGGGAGCAACTCTGATTTACTATGGTTTTCGTGATGTCCCCTTCACTCCGTGACGTGGGGAAGAGAACTCTTACAAATACATCTGTCTCGACTTGACAGGGAAATGTTCAACATTGATTTCTTCAATCTGAATACAGGGGAAAAATACTATGACGCCAATTGAAGTGGGAGAGGGTTAGGGAAAGTGGGAGAGGGGTAAGGAAAGTGGGAGAGGGGTAGGGAAAGTGGGAGAGGGGTAGGGAAAGTGGGAGAGGGGTAGGGAAAGTGGGAGAGGGGTAGGGAAAGTGGAAAAGGGGTAGGGAAAGTGGGAGAGGGGTAGGGAAAGTGGGAGAGGGGTATGGAAAGTGGGGAGAGGGGTAGGGAAAGTGGGAGAGGGGTAGGGAAAGTGGGAGAGGGGTAGGTAAAGTGGGAGAGGGGTAGGGAAAGTGGGAGAGGGGTAGGGAAAGTGGGAGAGGGGTAGGGAAAGTGGGAGAGGGGTATTGAAAGTGGGAGAGGGGTAGGGAAAGTGGGAGAGGGGTAGGTAAAGTGGGAGAGGGGTAGGGAAAGTGGTAGAGGGGTAGGGAAAGTGGGAGAGGGGTAGGGAACGTGGGAGAGGGGTAGGGAAAGTGGGAGAGGGGTAGGGAAAGTGGGATTTGGGTGGGGAAAGGTAGGTGGGGGTATTTGGGTGGGGACACATGAAATCTGGGGTAAAACGGTTCCGTTAGATAAAAACAAAAACCATTTACCTTTATCTGTGGGTTTCGATAAAATGTGTAATATTGTCTATAGCGTTCTAGACATGAAATAATCTCTTCCTTTTTTATGTACGTACCCAGTGTATTACCCGTCAAAAATGACGGAAGTTTTCAAAATAAATATATTATTTCAGCTGAAATATATTAATTTTGAAAAAAATACACATCTGAATAAAAAATAATGTAATACAGAACTTTCATTTATTTTTATTTTAGTAAATTTATTTTCATATTGAACAATTTTATGCGGACTTTCGAAAAGAGTTATTTTTGGTGCAGTAATTTTTTTTCAAGGCTTTTCTTAATATTTTTTTCGGTGCGCTGCTTTCTAAAATTAGTAGCGTTACGGACGGACGGACGGACAGACATACATAGCAAATTATGTATATTGATTTCTAGATGGTAGCTGAAGAATATTTTTTCCAGTTTGGGTTTTTTAACTAACTTCTGACACTGTCCTGTACCTATGCGATGTGTTTTAACTAACTTCTGACACTGTCCTGTACCTGTGCGATGTGTTTTAACTAACTTCTGACACTGTCCTGTACCTATGCGATGTGTTTTAACTAACTTCTGACACTGTCCTGTACCTGTGCGATGTGTTTTAACTAACTTCTGACACTGTCCTGTACCTATGCGATGTGTTTTAACTAACTTCTGACACTGTCCTGTACCTATGCGATGTGTTTTAACTAACTTCTGACACTGTCCTGTACCTATGCAATGTGTTTTAACTAACTTCTGACACTGTCCTGTACCTATGCGATGTGCTTTAAATAAGTTCTTGTGTCCACCCTTCCCCCTTTTCTTTTCTCTACTTCAGTGCTTCTCAAACTTTTTAGTATGGCAGAAATTTCTCCTACACTGATGTGGTAGCGAAATGTTATTTATTTTATTTTATTTGTATCATTTTATGTGCTGTTTACCAAAAAATTGACATATTCCTTAGGATTAGTATTAATGATTGCAAATTAAGGATTATAATTATAGTTTTATGTCCTTTCTTGGTAACTTCTGAGGACGGGCGGTGGTTGCCCCACGGACCGGCACCGGTCCGCGGACCACCACTTTGAGTAGCACTGCTCTACTTAATTAGTTTTCTATGGTTATGATGGTACTATATCATGAAAATTTAATTTAAATACAGTCGGACCTCGCTAAGTCGAACTCAAATGACCAGGAAAAAAAATTCGACTTACGGAATTTTCGAGTTAAGGAAAATGGCGTAATAGGAGCAGGTTTAATCAAGGAATTTGGCCGGGACCTAACAATTAATTCGATACAGGGATGTTTTCGACTTAAGGAAGTTCGACTAAGCGAGGTCCGACTGTACTTTTGATTATTTGTATTTCCGAAGTTGAAACGTCTACATGTGTATATGTCAATTAATAAAACTGTACAATTATTGTTCAGTCACACAAACTGTACACTTATTGTTCAGTCACACAAACTGTACACTTATTGTTCAGTCACACAAACTGTACACTTATTGTTCAGTCACACAAACTGTACACTTATTGTTCAGTCACACAAACTGTACACTTATTGTTCAGTCACACAAACTGTACACTTATTGTTCAGTCACACAAACTGTACACTTATTGTTCAGTCACACAAACTGTACACTTATTGTTCAGTCACACAAACTGTACACTTATTGTTCAGTCACACAAACTGTACACTTATTGTTCAGTCACACAAACTGTACACTTATTGTTCAGTCACACAAACTGTACACTTATTGTTCAGTCACACAAACTGTACACTTATTGTTCAGTCAAACAAACTGTACACTTATTGTTCAGTCACACAAACTGTACACTTATTGTTCAGTCACACAAACTGTACACTTATTGTTCAGTCACACAAACTGTACACTTATTGTTCAGTCACACAAACTGTACACTTATTGTTCAGTCACACAAACTGTACACTTATTGTTCAGTCACACAAACTGTACACTTATTGTTCAGTCACACAAACTGTACACTTATTGTTCAGTCACACAAACTGTACACTTATTGTTCAGTCACACAAACTGTACACTTATTGTTCAGTCACACAAACTGTGTGTGTATCTTGTGTTCTATTGGACATCTTTATCGCAGTCCTATTCAATATAATGACGTTAGCGATGCCAAGTTTCATTGTCACTGGAAGTATTTCATGTATTACCCAGGGATCGCCTCATTTACATAATTGGGTTATTGGGAATGAAAGATGTACGTGTATAAAGTTGAACACGGATGTAGATCAGGGTAGCAGGGGGGGGTGAGTTGGTTGAGGTCATTCTTCAAACACAAACACGTGTAGTTGGTCATCGGTGTTAAAAGAAAGGGACTTTTTTCCTTTATGATATTAAATACATGGGAGATACGGGAGATTAATATGATGTTTGGGATAGATATATGGGGAGATTAATATGATGTGTGTGGGGGAGATATATGGGGAGATTAATATGATGTGTGGGGGAGATATATGGGCAGATATATGGGGAGCAAACTGTCATTATAATTAATGGATCTAAATCTGCACCAATAAAGGTTAACTCAGGAGTTCCACAAGGAACTGTGCTAGGTCCCTTACTCTTTTAATTTATATAATGATTTATCTTATCTTATCTGTTTACAGACGCTCCTTCTATACAGAAGATTATTGCGTCCTACGCTTATCTATGGTTTGTGATTAGTCCTGCATTTTTATTAGAGATTTAAATGTTGATAAAGTGTTGGTCTTCCTGGATTCTTCAGTCAACCCATTCCACGCCCGAATTCCGGACGGGAAGAAGGAAAACTTGTATGTGTTTGTTCTTGCATACGGAATAAGAAAGGTGTTTTTATCCTTATGTCTATCTGAGGGTTGTATTAAGTTATCTTTGTGTTGTATTTCTAAATTAGAATTAATTGCTTTATGTATGATTACTACTTTGCTCTTGGTTCTTCTATCCTCTAGTGTTTCAAGGTTTAATGATTTAACTAATGGTGTTATTCTTGTCAGTTTCGAATATTCTTCAGTAATGAATCTGGCAGCTCTTTTTTGAATTTGTTCTAGTTTAACAATGTTTTCTTTGGTTGATGGGTCCCATACAGAAGATAAATATTCTATTACAGGTCTCACCAAAGTGAGGTAGCATTTTAGTTTTATATCTCTATTACATTTGTTAAAGTTTCTTTTTATAAAGCCTAAGGTTTTGTTTGATTTTTTAATAACTTCATTGACATGGGGATTCCATGATAGTTTCTCATTTATTAAGACTCCTAAGTATTTTGTATCTTTAGTTTGGGTCAGTTCTTTTCCATGAATGTAATATTTTGAATTTATTTGTTTCTTTTTCTTTGTTACTCTTAACAGTTGACACTTTTCTGGGTGGAAAGACATACTCCAGTTAGTTTCCCATTTTATCAATTCATCTAAGTCTTTTTGTAAAATCTTGCTATCTTGTTCTGATTTAAAAGAAAGCATTGATAAACTAGAACAAATTCAAAGAAGAGCTGCCAGATTCATTACTGGAGAATATTCAAGATATATTGCGAGATTAATGTGGTGTGTGGGGGAGATATGGGGCGATTAATGTAGTGTGTGAGGGAGATATGGGGAGATTAATTTGGTGTGGGGGGAATATATGGGGAGATTAATATGATGTGTGGGGGAGATATATGGGGAGATTAATGTGGTGTGTTGGGGAGATATATGGGGAGATTAATGTTTTGTTTTGGGGAGATATATGAGGAGATTAATGTGTTGTGTGGGGGAGATATATGGAGAGATTAATGTGATGGGGAGATTAATGTGGTGTTTTTGAGAGATATATGGGGAGATAAATGTGGTGTTTTGGGGAGATGTATGTAGAGATTAATGAGGTATGTGGGAAGATATATGGGGAGATTAATGTGGTGTGTGGGGGAGAAATTGGAGATTAATGTGATGTGTGGGGCAGATATATGGGGAAATTAATGTGGTGTTTGGGGAGATATATGGGGAGATTAATGTGATGTGTGGGGGAGATATATGGGGAGATTAATGTGATGTGTGGGGGAGATATAAAGAGCGATTAATGTGGTGTGTGGGGAGATGTATTGGGAGATTAATGTGTCATGTGGGAGATATATGGGGAGATTAATGTGGTGTGTGGGGAGATATATTGGGAGATTAATGTCGTGTGTGGGATGATATATGGGGAGATTAATGTGGTTTGTGTGGTCAGATACGGAGAGAATAATGTGGTGTGGGGGAGATATATTGGGATATTAATGTGGTGTTGTGTGGGGGAGATATGGGGCGTTTAATGTAGTGTGTGAGGGAGATACGGGGAGATTAATGTGGTGTATGGGGGATACATGGGGGGATTAATGTGGTGTGTGCAGGAAATATGGGGAGATTAATGTGGTGTGTGGGTGATATATTGGGAGATTAATGTGATGTGTGGGGGAGATATATGGGCGATTAATGTGATGTGTGGGGGAGATATATGGAGAGATTAATGTGATGTGTGGGGGAGATATATGGGGTGATTAATGTGATGTGTGGGGGAGATATATGGGGCGATTAATGTGAAGTGTGGGGGGATATGGAGAGATTAATGTGGTGTGTGGGGGAGATATGGGGAGATTAATGTCATTATGTTGAAGATATGGGCAAATTAATATAGCGTATGGGGAGATATGTGATAAAATAATTGTGCTAAATGGTGGAGATGTGAGTGGATTAATTTGGTGTACTGGGGAGATATGGTGAGTTTGGTATGTTGTATGTAATGGCGTTATGGTGTGTTTGGTATGTTGTATGTAATGGGGTTTTGGTGAGTTTGGTATGATGTAAGTAAGGTGTTTCAGTGAGGTAGGTGTATTGTATGTAATGGTGTTTTGATGAAGTAGGTGTGCTGTATGCAATGATGTTTTGGTGAGGTAGGTGTGCTGTATGCAATGGTGTTTTGGTGAGGTAGGTGTGCTGTATGTAATTGTGTTTTGGTGAGTTTGGTATGATGTATGTAATGGTGTTTTGGTGAGGTAGGTGTGCTGTATGTAATGGTGTTTTGGTGAGTTTGGTATGATGTATGTAATGGTGTTTTGGTGAGGTAGGTGTGCTGTATGTAATAATGTTTTGGTGAGGTAGGTGTGCTGTATGTAATGGTGTTTTGGTGAGGTATGTGTGCTGTATGTAATGGTGTTTTGGTGAGGTAGGTGTGCTGTATGTAATAATGTTTTGGTGAGGTAGGTGTGCTGTATGTAATAATGTTTTGGTGAGGTAGGTGTGCTGTATGTAATGTTGTTTGGGTGAGGTAGGTGTGCTGTATGTAATAATGTTTTGGTGAGGTAGGTGTGCTGTATGTAATGGTGTTTTGGTGAGGTAGGTGTGCTGTATGTAATGGTGTTTTGGTGAGGTAGGTGTGCTGTATGTAATGATGTTTTGGTGAGGTAGGTGTGCTGTATGCAATGATGTTTTGGTGAGGTAGGTGTGCTCTATGTAATAGTGTTTTGGTGAGGTAGGTGTGCTGTATGTAATAATGTTTTGGTGAGGTAGGTGTGCTGTATGTAATAATGTTTTGGTGAGGTAGGTGTGCTGTATGTAATAATGTTTTGGTGAGGTAGGTGTGCTGTATGTAATGGTGTTTTGGTGAGGTAGGTGTGCTGTATGTAATAATGTTTTGGTGAGGTAGGTGTGCTGTATGTAATAATGTTTTGGTGAGGTAGGTGTGCTGTATGTAATAATGTTTTGGTGAGGTAGGTGTGCTGTATGTAATAATGTTTTGGTGAGGTAGGTGTGCTGTATGTAATGGTACTTTGGTGAGTTTAAGTTGTTTGTGCTTGAGATTGCGGTTGGTATTTATGAAGCTAGTTCATATTTCTTGTATATAGTTTAAAAAAGAGGTCAAAGAATATCGTGGAACAAAATGTAATATTAATTTTTTTTTAAAGAAAAGGTAAAAATCTAACTTGAAAAGATCGTTCAGTTTTCTTTCTCTTTATAAAATCCTGTAACGGTAGGCTAATATTCTTTGAATGGCGACATTATTTCTCAGACTACGTCATTAAACCATTTTTTTAAATCAATTTTTAAAAATTTTAAAAAAGAAATAAAGGTTAGTGCGTAATGGAAAATTGCTTTCAATGGCCGCCTGAAGTTATCTCATCTTGTTGGAGAGCGCCCAGAGCCACGCACAATAAAGGGAGAGAATACATGGCCCCTCGCTCGCGCCGTGTGAGCAGACGACAGTGAACTCCCAGCCTGATGTTCTATATATTGGGGATGAAGTCGTACCGCGGTATACAGCACGCTGAATGCACTCGCTAATGGTGATCACGCACGCTCGGACCATACGTGAGTAGTAGTAGTGGTAGTACTTCGTACCTTTCATAGCCGCTACCAGGCGACGACAGTACACAGCATTGTGTTGGTCAGTTGTCATGATTTATTTTAACGAGTGGCTCGTGGGCCCAGATTATTAGCTCGTTGTTTAGAATAGTGTTTAATAAATTTAAGTTAGTGGGAGTGGGTTTAAGTCATGAGACTTTCTGAACTATAACTTTGTGAACTGTGTGTGATATACCGGTGAAACTGGTTCTTGTATCCGACACCGAGTGAAACTTATTCTTTAACTTGATATCGTTATTGATTGAGTGACGCTGATAGCCACTGTGAAATTATTTAACAGTTCGCCACATGACGCTCATAAAAATCGAGGGGTCTCACACAGACGACAACTACTCAGGACATTAGATAGCCTCCAGGTGGGATACCCATTGGTCAAGCTAGCTGCTGGTCTAAACTCACTGACTCATTTTTTTTAAATTATTTTAAATGAAAAGTAATTTACCTATGTTGAATAATTAGTTTATTGGTATTCTATTAATTTAGAGGCAAAACTCCTTTGTTTGATTTGTGATATTTTTATGCTTTTTTTAAATTTCCATTCTCTGTATTGCATCTTAATTCTTTTATTTATTTTTTTAATAATGCTGATTTTCATTGTGTTATGAGGGCATCATCTAACAAATAATTGGTTTTTAAAGATGATTTATTAAAGCAACAGTACAGTTGATATAATATAAAGTATATAAAATATAATTTAAAGTAAGCATATGACACAACTGCAGACATCAGAAATAATGCCCTAGCCATGTGTTGATGTTAAGCTGAAACGCTGTTTGCAGACGCTGAAAATAAAATGTCAAGATGTTTAGACTTGGTTGAGATTGTTATATTACAAAGTGGGTTGCTAAAATTCCGTTTGGTTTTTGGCAAGTAACTTTGGATGCTATCGCTAGTTTTGATTCTTATAAAGTAGGTTGCTAAAATTCTTTTTGGTTTTTGGCAAAAGTAACTTTGGATGTTATCGCTAGTTTTGATTCTTATAAAGTGGGTTGCTAAAATTCTTTTTGATTTTTGGCAAGTAACTTTGGATGCTATCGCTAGTTTTGATTCTTATAAAGTAGGTTGCTAAAATACATGTTTTGTTTTTGGTAAGTAACTTTGGATGCTATCGCTAGTTTTGATTCTTATAAAGTGGGTTGCTAAAATACATGTTTGTGTAGTTACTTGTATGGGTAGCAAGCTCATAGGTCACCGCCACAATGTATCTGGCCAACTGATGAAGTCATTAGCGGAAACGTCTGTGGGGCCTGTTGTACATGAAGAATAAAAATAAAAAATTACACTAAACATGAAAATGACTTAAGTCTGCATTCAATTCAAATTCCCAGGCTACAATTGGAGAACCTCTTCACTCTGCTCGGTGTTTGTCCGCATAAGGGGCCGTCCATAAATGACGTCACGCACCTAGGGTGACGATGTGGGACGAGGTGGAGGGGATGTTTAAAAAATGTGACGTCACATCAAAAAAACGCGCAACATTAAATAAAATTTCCACTTAAATATTTGATTGTTTACAATTTATTTAATGACGTTTTACGTGGCTTTACGCGTGTTACGATATTAGTAAGAGTGCAGCCTTACACTAAATACGTACTTAAATGACAAAAAAGTGATTTGAAGCATGCTCATTTTTCAAATAGAAAATATGGCTTTTATAGGGGGGGGGCAAGCTTTGTGATTTCATTTTATTTTTCAGGGAGGTCTAACTTTTTGTGACTACGTGTGACGAGGGGGGAGTGGGGTGAAAAATCGGCCAAAATCGCATGACGTCATTTGGGGGCCATCCATAAATGACGTCAAACGACTAGGGGGGAAGTGGGGGTCACATATTTGTGATGATGTGTGACGAGGGGTATGGGGTGTTTAAGAAATGTTACGTCACATCAAAATGCGCAAATTTAAATAAAAGTCCCGCTTAAATATTTGATTGCTTTCAAATTATTTAATGACGTTTTACATGGCTTCATGCGTGTTACGATATTAGAGTGCAGCCTTCTCTAAAAACATTACCTAAATGACAAAAAAGTGATTTGAAACATGATCATTTTCAAATAAGAAATGCGGCTAATTTTGGGGGGGGGCGAAGTTTTGTGACATCATATTGGAGGGGGGTCTAAGTTTTTGTGACGGCGTCCGACGAGGGGGAGGGGGGGGGTAAAAATCGTCCAAAATCGCGTGACGTCATTTATGGACGGCCCCTTTATTGACGGTCCCTAATACATTTAAAGATATCGTAATTAACTGTCTTCTTCACAAGCAATTATTGATAGAAAGTGTTACTAAACAAGTTGTTTTAAAATATACCAACAACTATTTTGACCACTCATCCCATGGTGCCATAGAGTTGATGCTTGCTATTTACTCACGTCCTATTTTGGCACGTTGTGCTTGCTCAGCTGTAGTCTGACCTTTGAACTCAGTAGGTGAAAAGTTTACTGTTACGACGTGGGTCGATTTCGACCTACTTTGTCAAGGAAGTGAGGTGAGCGGCTAAGTACTAGTTATGGTAGGGGGAGGCGCACGCATGCAGATGATTTGAAACTAGTTCATGTTTTGTTTTTATTTTTAACTCTAAAATTCATGATAAAAAATTTATTTGGAAATAACCTTTTCTACCGTTATAATTGTCGCGATGACGTCACACTGATTACGTCAGGGGTATATTTTGAACATCCCTCGGGCTTAATACTTAAGAAATTTCCATTTTAAGCAACAGTAGACCATGGCATTATTCGGAATCTTTATTTATTATTTTGTTGAGTCCACAAATAAAACCCAAACTCCTGTATAATATACACTAGCTTCAAAATAACCGGCCTACCTCCCAATATAACCAGCCTACCTCCCAATATAACCGGCCTACCTACCAATATAACCGGCCTACCTCCCAATATAACCAGCCTACCTACCAATATAACTGGCCTACCTCCCAATATAACCGGCCTACCTACCAATATAACTGGCCTACCTCCCAATATAACCGGCCTACCTCCCAATATAACCGGCCGACCTCCCAATATAACCGGCCTACCTACTAATATAACTGGCCTACCTCCCAATATAACCGGCCTACCTACCAATATAACCGGCCTACCTCCCAATATAACCGGCCTACCTCCCAATATAACCGGCCTACCTACCAATATAACCGGCCTACCTCCCAATATAACCGGCCTACCTCCCAATACAACCGGCCTACCTCCCAATATAACCGGCCTACCTCCCAATATAACCGGCCTACCTCCCAATATAACCGGCCTACCTCCCAAAATAACTGGCCTACCTCCCAGTAATTAACACCCATCCTCCCAGTATATCAATCTCTCCCTCCCAGACAGAGAGAGAGTGTGTGTTATATACTGGGCCAGTATATAACACTCTCTTTCTCCCAGTAAATAACACTCTCCCGCACATTATACAATACATTACCTCCCAATATATAACACCCTATCTCCCAATATATAACACCCTATCTCCCAATATATAACACCATATCTCCCAATATATAACACCCTATCTCCCAATATATAACACCATATCTCCCAATATATAACACCATATCTCCCCATATATAACACCATATCTCCCAATATATAACACCATATCTCCCAATATATAACACCCTACCTCCCAATATATAACACCCTACCTCCTAATATATAACACCCTATCTCCCAATATATAACACCATATCTCCCAATATATAACACCCTACCTCCCAATATATAACACCCTATCTCCTAATATATAACACCCTACCTCCTAATATATAACACCATACCTCCCAATATATAACACCCTATCTCCCAATATATAACACCATATCTCCCAATATATAACACCATATCTCCCAATATATAACACCCTATCTCCCAATATATAACACCCTACCTCCCAATATATAACACCATATCTCCCAATATATAACACCCTACCAATATATAACACCCTACCTCCCAATATATAACACCCTACCTCCCAATATATAACACCCTACCTCCCAATATATAACACCCTACCTCCTAATATATAACACCCTACCTCCCAGAATATAACACTCTTCCTGCCAATATATAACACCCTACCTCCCAATATAACTGGACTACCTCCCAATATATAACACCCTACCTCCCAATATATAACACCCTACCTCCCAATATATAACACCCTACCTCCCAATATATAACACCCTACCTCCCAATATATAACACCCTACCTCCCAATATATAACACCCTACCTCCCAATATATAACACCCTACCTCCCAATATATAACACCCTACCTCCCAAAATATAACACCCTACCTCCCAATATATAACACCCTACCTCCTAATATATAACACCCTACCTCCCAATATATAACACCCTACCTCCTAATATATAACACCCTACCTCCCAATATATAACACCCTACCTCCCAATATATAACACCCTACCTCCCAATATATAACACCCTACCTCCCAATATATAACACCCTACCTCCCATTATATAACACCCTACCTCCCAATATATAACACCCTACCTCCCAATATATAACACCCTACCTCCCAATATATAACACCCTACCTCCTAATATATAACACCCTACCTCCCAGTATATAACACCCTACCTCCCAATATATAACACCCTACCTCCTAATATATAACACCCTACCTCCCAATATATAACACCCTACCTCCCAGAATATAACACTCTTCCTGCCAATATACAACACCCTACTTCCCATTATATAAAAAATCTCCGTCCCTCACTTTCACTGTCTGTTTTACTATTCTGTTACATCATAAGTCATGGGGACACACATGCCGTTGTTCTTCCTAAATCAATCGTTGGCGTCATTAGCTTCACACTCAGTTTATAGTCAGTGCACCTAACTCATATTTGTAATGGAACAATCATTTGCCTGAAAATATGTAACTTAATCTTCGCTGAAAATGTTCAGCTTTGAAACCGATACTCTGTGCCTTTAAAAAAAAATATAATGATAAAGGTTCCTAATTTTTAATCGCAGACCCCAGACATCTGGTGTTTTATTGATCCTGGTGAACAATGACGTCATGATTTATAGCTTTGATATCGATGTCTCAGTGTCTCGGAAAATACACTGTCACCAATACAGGAAAACGAAATTTCCGATCTGGACCTGAACTTTTTATCTCAAACTAAAGCACGGTTTGGGTCCAGTCGAGCAGACGGTGAGAAGCCCTGAAAATGATCAGCGCAACATCTTCCCTCCCCTTCACAACAACAATTTCCAGCTCACTTCTGGTGTGGAGCTCTCCAATCTCATTAATGACACACAACAGCTCTCTCAAATCCGTTTTCTCTCCTCAATTTCGCATCTCCTTGTGGAAACCCAGAGCCCGCGGGTACAGAAGGGATATATTTACAGGATCGTACGATAACCCGGGGACACAATTTCTGGAACATTCTGGTAACAGGGGTGGGGTTGGGCTGGGGCGGGGGGTCGGGGGGCGGGCGTTACAAAACATAATGATGGGAAACTGAACTCAGTTCGTCGGAGTGATGACGGACAGAAGCCTGCAGGGCTGGGGAGATGAGCGTTTGAGATGCACACCGGAGGGGAGGGGTGGTGAAAGTGGGTATGAACTCTCCGTCACCCACCCCCTCCCCAAACACACACACACAGACACACACAGAGACACACACCGTCTCAGAGGACAGATTAAACTATTTGAAATGCGTGTTTGTAGTGTTTGTTTCGTCCCATCATTTTGCACTAGGGCACAATATTATGGTGCATCCGGAAAACTTTGAAAACGCCACTCAAGTATTCTTTTCTGGTAGTTTTTGTCTGCCTCTGATGTCCGGCAATTACACCATTGTGTGACGTGAAAATAAGAGTGCATAGAAGAGAAACAGAACGCTGGGCGCGCGGGGGGTGGGGGGGTAAGAAATTAGAATATGTGTTGATGCAGAGAGCGGGAGGATAGAAATTAGAGTATTTATTCCTGGAGAGAACTGAAGAAAAAAGAAATGAGGAGTTTAGAGAAAGCAAGAGGAGAGGATGGAGAGAATGTTTTTCAAGTTGAAAAATTGATACTTTGAAACTTGTATTTTTCCTTTGATGAGACATTAAGGGTCTGGCATATGAGGTGACAATTTATTTTGGAAAACGGATACAGCCTCAGATAATCAATGTCAAGTCATTAACCTTGACGTCATAATCAGTTCTCTGCAAGTCCCATATATATATATATACTCTTTTTAATTTATATAAATGATTTACCCAACAACATCTCAACAGGTACAAAAGTTAGGCTATTTGCTGATGATTGTATAATCTATAGAACAATTAAATCAGAACAAGATAGCAAAATTTTACAAAAAGACTTAGATTAATTGATAAAATGGGAAACTAACTGGAGTATGTCTTTCCATCCAGAAAAGTGTCAACTGTTAAGAGTAACAAAGAAAAAGAAACAAATAAATTCAAAATATTACATTCATGGAAAAGAACTGACCCAAACTAAAGATGCAAAATACTTATGAGTCTTAATAAATGAGAAACTATCATGGAATCCCCATGTCAATGAAGTTATTAAAAAATCAAACAAAACCTTAGGCTTTATAAAAAGGAACTTTAACAAATGTAATAGAGATATAAAACTAAAATGCTACCTCACTTTGGTGAGACCTGCACTAGAATATGCATCTTCTGTATGGGACCCATCCACCAAAGAAAACATTGATAAACTAGAACAAATTCAAAAAAGAGCTGCCAGATTCATTACTGGAGAATATTCGAAACTGACAAGAGTAACACCATTAGTTAAATCATTAAACCTTGAAACACTAGAGGATAGAAGAACCAAGAGCAAAGTAGTAATCATACATAAAGCAATTAATTCTAATTTAGAAATACAACACAAAGATAACTTAATACAACCCTCAGATAGACATAAGGATAAAAACACCTTTCTTATTCCGTATGCAAGAACAAACACATACAAGTTTTCCTTCTTCCCGTCCGGAATTCGGGCGTGGAATGGGTTGCCTGAAGAATCCAGGAAAACCAACACTTTATCAACATTTAAATCTCTAATAAAAATGCAGGACTAAACACAAACCATAGATAAGCGTAGGACGCAATAATCTTCTGTATAGAAGGAGCGTCTGTAAACAGATAAGATAAGATAAGATAAGATAGATATATATATATATATATATATATATATATAGTTTACCATGACGTCATAATCAGCTCTCTGCAAGTCCCATATATATATATTATACCATGCAGTTTCAACAGCTGCCAAAGCTAAACAACAATAAAAAGACCTTGACCTTAGGAACATTCTGATTAAGTTTCACTGATTGCCAAGAAATGAATTAATACTGGTAGTGAGGGGGGTTAGAGGCGGGGGCCTGGTCTCGTGAACATTAAGAACATTGACTGATGTAATTTAAAGTTGGACACACTGTAAGGGGGCGGGGGGCGGGGCATGTACATTAACGCAGTGACTGATGTGAGTTAGCACAGTGACTGATGTGAGTTAGCACAGTGACTGATGTGAGTTAGCACAGTGACTGATGTGAGTTAGCACAGTGACTGATGTGAGTTAGCACAGTGACTGAGTGTGAGTTAGCACAGTTACTGGTGTGAGTTAGCACAGTGACTGGTGTGAGTTAACACAGTCACTGATGTGAGTTAGCACAGTGACTGATGTGAGTTAGCACAGTGACTGATGTGAGTTAGCACAGTGACTGATGTGAGTTAGCACAGTGACTGATGTGAGTTAGCACAGTGACTGATGTGAGTTAGCACAGTGACTGATGTGAGTTAGCACAGTGACTGATGTGAGTTAGCACAGTGACTGATGTGAGTTAGCACAGTGACTGATGTGAGTTAGCACAGTGACTGATGTGAGTTAGCACAGTGACTGATGTGAGTTAGCACAGTGACTGATGTGAGTTAGCACAGTGACTGATGTGAGTTAGCACAGTGACTGATGTGAGTTAGCACAGTGACTGATGTGAGTTAGCACAGTGACTGATGTGAGTTAGCACAGTGACTGATGTGAGTTAGCACAGTGACTGATGTGAGTTAGCACAGTGACTGATGTGAGTTAGCACAGTGACTGATGTGAGTTAGCACAGTGACTGATGTGAGTTAGCACAGTGACTGATGTGAGTTAGCACAGTGACTGATGTGAGTTAGCACAGTGACTGATGTGAGTTAGCACAGTGACTGATGTGAGTTAGCACAGTGACTGATGTGAGTTAGCACAGTGACTGATGTGAGTTAGCACAGTGACTGATGTGAGTTAGCATAGTGACTGATATGAGTTAGCACAGTGACTGATGTACGTCGGGCACATTGTCGACTCAATTCTTATCTTTCATCTAATTAAGCCGGCCACGTATCGCCTTCAGGCCGTTATCATGCGCGCCATGATTGGTCCAAGATGGCGCTCCGAGCCGTCTGCTAACCGTCTGTAACAAAAGACGCAAGTTCTTCTTGACCTTTACAGCAATGTTGGACTTAATTGAAGCCTTTCCTCTGATGTATTCATTGGAATGAATATATATTCTCCCTATAATACTATTTCCTGGGATGAAATCCCTGTCACATATTACTCTGATATATTCCCTGGGATGACATCCCTGTCACATATTACTCTGATATATTCCCTGGGATGACATCCCTGTCACATATTACTCTGATATATTCCCTGGGATGAATCCCTGTCAATATACTCTGATATATTCCCTTAATATATTCCCTGGGATGAAATCCCTGTCACATATTACTCTGATATATCCCTATAATATATTCCCTGGGATGAAATCCCTGTCACATATTACTCTGATATATTCCCTATAATATATTCCCTGGGATGAAATCCCTGTCACATATTACTCTGATATATTCCCTATAATATATTCCCTGGGATGAAATCCCTGTCACATATTACTCTGATATATTCCCTATAATATATTCCCTGGGATGAAATCCCTGTCACATATTACTCTGATATATTACCTATAATATATTCCCTGGGATGAAATCCCTGTCACATATTACTCTGATATATTACCTATAATATATTCCCTGGATGAAATCCCTGTCACATATACTCTGATATATTACCTATAATAATCCCTGGGATGAAATCCCTGTCACATATTACTCTGATATATTACCTATAATATATTTCCCTGGGATATATCCTGTCACATATTACTCTGATATATTACCTATAATATATTTCCCTGGGATGAAATCCCTGTCACATATTGCACATACTGATATATTACCTATAATATATTCCTGGGATGATATCCCTGTCACATATTACTCTGATATGATTACCTACATATACTGATGTGATTAGCACATGAGCTGATATATTGCCAGTGACTGATGTGATTAGCACTAGTGACTGACTGTGAGTTAGCACAGTGACTGATATGAGTCTAGCACAGTGACTGATATGAGTTAGCACAGTGACTGATGTGAGTTAGTCACAGTGACTGATTGATTGCCATATACTGGGATTAGCATCAGTGACTGATGTGAGTTACCGGCACATGTCGACTGATTATCATGAGTGATGATTATCCGCCACTATCGACTCGATATGATTTGCCATGATATGTCCTGAGACTGATCTGTCACATATTCTTCTGATTATCTATAAGCATATGTTTCTGATATGAGCTGTCACATGTATCATTGATATATTCCCTATAATATATTTCTTGGGATGATATATCTGTCACATATCACTCTGATATATTCCAGTAATATTTCTTGGGATATCCTGTCCTGATCACTGTATATTACCTATAATATATTCCCTGGGATGACATCCCTGTCACATATCCTGATATATTCCCATAATATATTCCCTGGGATGAAATCCCTGTCACATATTACTCTGATACTTATAATTCCCTGGATGAAATCCCTGTCACATATTACTCTGATATATTCCCTATAATATATTCCCTGGGATGAAATCCCTGTCACATATTACTCTGATAATTCCCTATAATATATTCCCTGGGATGAAATCCCTGTCACATATTACTCTGATATATTCCCTGGGATGAAATCCCGCAATATTCTGATTCCCTGGGATGAAATCCCTGTCACATATTACTCTGATATATTCCCTATAATATATTCCCTGGGATAATCGTCACATTCACTCTGTATATTCCCTTAATCTGATATTATTGTCATATCCCTTATATTCCCTGGATGAAATCCCTGTCACATATACTCTGATATATTCCCTATAATATATTCCCTGGGATGAAATCCCTGTCACATATTACTCTGATATATTACCCTATAATATATTCCCTGGGATGAAATCCCTGTCACATATCACTCTGATATATCCCTATAATATATTCCCTGGGATGAAATCCCTGTCACATATACTCTGATATTTCCCTAAAATATTCTGGGATAATCCCTGCCATATCATGTATATTCCCTGGGATGAAATCCCTGTCACATATTACTCTGATATATTACCTATAATATATTTCTTGGGATATATCCTGTCACATATTACTCTGATATATTACCTATAATATATTCCCTGGGATGAAATCCCTGTCACATATTACTCTGATATATTACCCTATAATATATTCCCTGGGATGAATCCTGTCACATATTACTCTGATATATTACCTATAATATATTCCCTGGGATGACATCCCTGTCACATATTACTCTGATATATTACCTATAATATATTCTGGGATGATCCCTGTCACATTACTTGATATTTCCTATAATATATTTCTTGGGATATATCCTGTCACATATCACTCTGATATATTCCCTATAATATATTTCTTGGGATATATCCTGCCACATATCACTGTGATATATTCCCTGAGATGATATATCCTGTCACATATCACTCTGATATATTCCCTATAATATATTTCTTGGGATATATCCTGTCACATATCACTCTGATATATTCCCTATAATATATTTCTTGGGATATATCCTGCCACATATCACTGTGATATATTCCCTATAATATATTCCCTGTGATATTATATCCTGTCACATATCACTGCAATGTATTTGCTGTTTGACCTAGGACGACAGCAATATCTCTTAGAGTTGGGTTGATTAACTGTTGGTTGTTGATGATTTTTTCAAATGTTCTTTCATCTAGTGTAGTGTATGCATATTATCTCCTGACCTATCTATGACTTCTGGAGATGGCATTATGTGTGCCTTTTGTCTCATTGAAAACATTTCAAATGTAATCAAAACAAATCCGTCTGCTGGTGAAAAGCTGGGGTACAGATAACTGACATGAAATATATATTAATGTGACATTAGAATGAAGAATAATCCGTCTCTTTGGACTTAAGATTTCGTGTATTTATACTACAGATAAAGTGACTGAATAATGAATTGATTTATTCAAAGCCCAGTAGAATTTTTTTTCAGTATTTTAGAATAAGATGATGGTATTACATAAAGAATTAAAGTTAGTTTTAAAAATATATTGTGTCTTATTTTTCTGTTGAATAATTTGTTTTTATTTTAATTATCATTTTGTTTTTCATCAGTTTTTATTTTATTTTTATTTTTCAAAACAAAACAAAAACATGAGTTTAACCTTTTTAACTGATCATTTGCTTATTTATTTTTTTTCTTTTTTTACAGCAAATAAAAGGCAAAGATTTATATTCCAACATCATCTAATCTGAAAAAATAAACAGACATTTCTAGGCTGTAAAAAGATAGCTGTCAAATATTTCAGTGATCTTTCTAATCATTCAATGAGAAATATGAATTTTGGCCACAAGTTCTGAGCTGCATCACAGAACAGAAACAACAACAAACAACAATAAAACATCTCCGCTCTATTCCCGCTCATCCAAGCTCGTTCCTGAATATGCTGCTTGCGCCTAGACAAGAAGATTACTACAACATTAACAATAACACCATGAACCTCAGTCCACACCACCGGGCCAGCAATGACCGGAACAGCCTCGCCTGTCAGCTGTCGGGACAGCTCATGGCAAACACTGCCAAATGCTACTCTCCACGCCCGGCCCAGAAGTCTAAAATCCCGCCACACATCACGATCTGCCCGCCAGATTCTGCAGACGGACATGACGTCATCAGTCCCAGCTACCTGCAGGACGACGACCTCGATAACGACGTGTTCCGGTCTTCGTCGCCCAGCCAATCGGCGTCTTCGTCACATTCGGATGAGAAGCACGAGGTGCACTCCGGTAGGCTGTACTTGATTCGTCAAACTGGTGGGCCCGAGGGCACGTCACCCTCCGCGTCACCCAAAGGCTCGCCATCTAAATCCTCCTCGTCGCCGTTTCAGTTTCGATTATCGTCCAACGCCTCGTCTCCTCCATCCTCTTCCTCCCCCAAATCCTCCCCCAGTCGTAAAATGCAGGTGTTTGTTAGAGTTTACAGGTGTAACAACGACCACTTCGCCATCATATCCCGCGACTGCCTGTACACCAGCAAGCCGGTCTACATCAACATGCGTCACTGCCGCGTCATCCCTGGTGACTGCCTTGGCCGGTTCATCGTCGCGGGAAAATGCGACTCCGGCAACGTCATCGAGTTTGAGACTCTAGAACTCTCTTCCCTGGAGCAGTGGCTGGACGCCTTCCAGACGCTCACGCCACCGGCGTCACCCAACAGAGTGGTTGGAGGGGGCGGGGGGAGCACGGGGAGCTCAACAAACAGTCCCTCCGTTCCCAGGAGTCCGGCCCTGCCCACCTTGGCGGAAACTGATGAGGAGGATTGAAGTGGGGGCGGAGGGAAGAATACATGATTTGTTGATTTTGAATGTGAATGTGATTTCAAGGACATAGATGTTGATTATGTCCATCTACAGCCGTGTCCTGCACCAGCAGCAAAGTTACATCAGAAACGGACGATCTAAAAAGTCCCCATCTTTCCTGCAACTATGAGAATCGGTTCTGTTGTATAACGCAACGCTCAACCTTACCAAGGTATCTGGACACTGTTGACGAGGATTCTCAAGCATATTTTCTCCTGATAGTCCCGTAATTCATCAACTCCTGGTTCCAGCCACTGTAACTGTGTGAGGTCATCAACCGCTGGGAGGCTCCAGGGATCTTGACTTCCGGCAAAGATATGAGCTATCTGAATAATTGTATGGCTTAGAAAAGAATTTCTACTTTTAAGATTTGAACGGACCTGTAAATATTTGAAGATTTTTTAAAAACTTATTGACTGCTTTAAGGTGATCCTATTTGTCCTTTTTAAAACTATGTGCAGCAGATGGGATCAGCTGTTTAGGTATCGTGTGTTTTTAACATCGCCTTTACGGCGCTCTTTTATGTAAGAAGATAACTACAAAAAATATCAACGTTAAGATGACATTTTTCTCACTACAGCTTCCTGTGATTCCCTCAATGTGATTCTGTGAAACTATTTTGCCTTGCGTTTTTTATCCTTTAATTAAATATTGTTGCAGTGTGCGCCTGCATAATGCATTCATCATGTAAAAATGGTTTATTGCTTACTGTGTTAAAAGTGTAGGCTACAGCTGTTGCATATACGTGCTGTTTTCAGCCTTCGATATGCCGCAATAAATTTATTTACCATTCTTGGCTAGGGCCATCGAAAAAGTTCCTGAACTCTGTTAATCCTGCAACTTTAAAACATTTCGCAAGCGTTTAGCTTTACCTCCCGTTGAAAACATATTTTTAGTCTGTTTTTATAGAAGCGATTCGTGTTGAAATTAAGAATACAGTGGATTTTAAATTATTGACAGCAATGGCTTTAATATTTTGGTATGTCTAAGGGACTTTCTTGGTGTCTTAATGTAATTACGCAAAAATGAATAGAAATACTAGATAAATAAAGCAGAAGGAAATGAAATGGTGATGGACTGTACATTTAAACTAAATTTTAAAATATATTTATTAATTTTTCGTAAAGATTAGCTAAAGCCCCATTTAAAAGGATATCCACAAAACTATATTTATAAAAAAATGTATATTAAGAACTTAATGTTATTACCAAAAGATGTGATTTGTTTTGAAGCCGTAATTATTAAATAATTTATAAATATGATACTTTAAAAGAGTGCTATTGTTTGTTTTGGTGACTAATAAATTACAGTAGAACTACCTAAATATTTCTGGAAATATTTTAAAAGACCTGAATATTTTTAATATGTTATTACATAAATATCGACCAAAATTTAACACTTTACAACAAAAATATTTTAAATGATTGCAGATTTTTTTTTGGTTAAAGGGGCATAACACGAAATTATTTTAAATATGAAAATTACTTCTTTTTTTTTAATGTTACATTTACATGAAAATAAAAACGAGATATTTATTTTTCAAATGTTTTATCCAATACATTTTGTAATGATGTAAATTGTTATATTTGTTACTTGTCTTTCTTGTAAATAAAAATATTCGAAAATTTATCTCATTAACTTTATATTTTATTGTGCCAGTTTACTATGTTTAGAATATTTAGATCAAGTTCATCTCTTACAACAAATGTCAAACCATTAAATTCATGTAGTAAAAAATATAATGTCATGCCTCCATGACGATTAATCATACTTTTTCCTCTTTTGGAATCAATTCAGAACTCACTTTACATTTTATTAACATTCAAA
>CALYLW010002257.1:0-11554 GCA_944989445.1 Ampullaceana balthica | reverse complement strand
ATGTCTCTTGCAGTAGATCAGGGGTCTCCAAACTTTTCAGCCGGATTAACTGTAAAACAGCGGTTGGGGGGCCAAATAAGAAAAAATCAAAACATACATGTTGTTTTTAAGTATATATTTAATATTATTATATTTATAATATTAATATTATTCAATGTTATATTAAATATTATTTAATAATACATTGATGCACTGCACATGAATACATGTATTAGTGGGAATGGTGAAATTGTTTCCTGGATGCCAAAATATTAGATATTTCTGGCCTTAGATATGATGTCGATCCCTAACATCAACAGTGACCTGAGATTATCATCAGACAAGTTAGTTCTCAAATTGTTCTTCCCGTATTTCATCCTCGAAAATGTCTGTTCGCACAAGTATGTTGTTCCAAAGATTGAAAGGTATCTTGATGCAAAAGCTTTGACTTTAGGATAGTCTTCCTTGGGCAAAAACTGGTAAAAACTCAAAAGTCTTCTTTGAACTTGTCCCCAAGGAAGTCATTTGCTTGCAAATCAATCACCTCAAGCTGCAGTTCATCTGAGCAACTTGCCACATCTGCTTCAAATGGATTTTGAAATAGCCTAACTTCTTCTGCCTTTGAATCCAAGTCAGAAAACCGCTCCTGAAACTGCAGCTGGAGGTCTTTGATGATCTCGCATGAAATGATGTGGGGAACTCAGCTGTTGCTTCAGCCATGAAGACCTTGCACTGCTGAAAGTGTGTCAAGTTGTTGGTCTGTACTTGTTCCAAAAACAAGACAAGTTTAGCTCTGAAGGCCTTTAGGTGATTGTATAGATCAGAAACTAGATTTGTCTCTCCTTGAAGTTTTAGGTTCAGAAATTTTAAATGACCAGTAATGTCTGCAGAAAAGGCCAATTTCCATACCCACTCTTCATCAGTCAGTAATGGCTGTGGTTTTCCTTTACTATCTAGGAAGTCATGTATTTCCTTTCTTAATTCAAATACTCTACTCAGAACTTTCTCACAACTTAGCCATCTTACTGCTGTATAATATATGGTAAATCTTGCGATTCTGTGTCTGTATCTTTCAACATGCATCTGAACTGTCTATGGTTGAGCCCATGTGACCTTATTAAATTCACCATCTTCAGCACAGGATTCAGTACACTGCTAATGTCCACATATTTAGCACACAAAGCTTGCTGGTGAATAATACAGTGCGGAACATTGGTTGTGGAATGTGTTTCTCATTACATATCTGCTTCACTTGTCCAACCAAGCCTTTCTTTATGCCACTCATGTTCTTTCCCCCATCAACAGTCAAGCAAGTCAAGTTAGTCCAGTCCAAGTTATAATCAACAAATGTTTTTCCCAATTCATTGAATATATCCTCTCCGGTAGCTGTGCCATACATGCTATGTAGAGAAGCCAGCTCTTGCGTTATGTTCATGTCTTCATACACACCTCTAATGAACACAAGCAGTTGAGAGGTGGAACAGCTGTCCAGCGATTTATCCATTGCAATTGAAAAATGGCGCTTGCATTTTTCGCTAATTGAGTGTTTGCTTTCGCTAGAGTTATTCGCAAATTTTTATTGTAAAATACAGATAAAAATATTATATTTTTAAAATTATTACAAGGTCTCCAGGGGCCGGATTAGAGGGCCTCGCGGGCCGTATCCGGCCCGCGGGCCGTAATTTGGAGACCCCTGCAGTAGATGAGAGAGGTTTCATGGCTTGTGAGGAATTCCTAGAATTATCTACCCTAGTTTATGAAACCCACATAAAATACAGAACATTAAAACAGATGCATTGGACTGAAGTCTTTCTCCCACCAGACCCTCCCCCCCACCCACCCCCATTGGACTGAAATCTTTCTTCCACCAGACCCTCTCCCCCATCCCCCATTGGACTGAAGTCTTTCTTCCACCAGACCCTCTACCCCCCCCCCACCATTGGACTGAAGTCTATCTCCCACCAGACCCTCTACCCCCACCCACCATTGGACTGAAGTCTTTCTCCCACCAGACCCTCCCCCCACCCATCATTGGACTGAAGTCTTTCTCCCACCAGACCCTCTCCCCCCCACCCCCCATTGGACTGAAGTCTTTCTCCCACCAGACCCTCTCCCCCCCCACCCCCATTGGACTGAAGTCTTTCTCCCACCAGACCCTACCCCCACCCCCCATTGGACTGAAGTCTCTCCCACCAGACCCTCCCCCCACCCACCATTGGACTGAAGTCTTTCTCCCACCAGACCCTACCCCCACCCCCCATTGGACTGAAGTCTTTCTCCCACCAGGCCCTCTACCCCACCCACCATTGGACTGAAGTCTTTCTCCCACCAGACCCTCTCCCCCCACCCCCCCATTGGACTGAAGTCTTTCTCCAACCAGACCCTCTGCCTCCACCCCCCCATTGGACTGAAGTCTTTCTCCCACCAGACCCTCTCCCCCACCCCCCCCCCACCCACCCCGGAAAATGAAATAAATTGCAGCCTCCTTTACTCCTTCACCACCCCCCCTCCCTACTTTAGAGCCTGGGGATCCCCGACTTTAGTCGTAATATATAATTAAACGTTGTTAATTGAACCAACTTACTCCCCTTTAAAACAAATCCAATAATTCCGTCAATAGATTTTATAGATAAAACACATGACGTAATATTGTCTTTGATTATTTCTACCCCTTTTACGCCACCCCTTCCTCCCCCCCCCCAAAAAAGGGGGGGGGTAAATATATAAAATTGACAAAAATATATAGATCACACATCATATAAATTTGAAAGACTCGGTGGTATGTTAACAGTGCAATAGGTCCTGAGCTGCGGAAATGTTCAAGGCAAAAAAAAGGTGGTGTCCATGGCAAATATCGGGGCGGCCGACCCCAACCAGATACCCCAGTCACTTATCGCGGGGTAAAAACCAGGCTTGCATACCTCTTTAGGAACAAGTGCTACCATAAGTGCTACCATAAGTGCTACCATAAGTGCTACCAGACAGCACGACAGTCAGGGGGTATATCCCAACATACCTAGGCCATGACGTACAGACCAATGGTGAAAACTGAGTCGAAAACGTAAGTAGTGTGGCGACTCAAAGGAGAACGGAGCACTTTCCCAACAACTCGTACTTCAACAGACTGAACCACAACAGGGAATCGAACTGCCTGTGTAACGAACTCACGAAATAAAGTCTCCCCCAAAATAAAGTCTCCCTCGGAGGGGGGGTGAGATTTTGTTTTTCAATAAAGTGTCCGGAGTTAAAATAAAACGCACCTTAATTGTATTAAATTATAAATTAATTATGGTTTTATTAACGTTTATGTCTCAGAATATATATTGCATTTGCGCTACATATTAGTATTAGAAATTCAACAATTATCAGCTTAGCCAACGGCGTAATAAGTTGAGGGCAAAGGGGGTGTTTATCATCGAAAGCTACATTTTTAGGGTTGGATAACTGCACGGCGTTAATTCAAAAATAACAAAAAACTGATCTGAAAAACATAGATGATCAAGTAAACATGTGTGATTACTACAATAATAATTATTCTCCATTCTTTTATTTTTGAGTGATATTGATATATTACATTGAAAGTGTGATGGGGCGGATTTATTTTGGGGCAGACTTCATTTTACAGGAAGGGGAGAATTTATTTTAATCTGGAGGAAATTATTTTCTCCACCGGAGAATTTATTTTAAATTAAATCCGCCGGGAGAAGACTCTGTATGGGCAATTATTTATTTTTCGAAACCGACTTTGCAGTCTAACCTCTAAAACACTAGTTTACCTGTTGACTTCGTGCCCCGCGCTGGGCAAAGCCGGGGAGGTTATGGCAGCGAAAGAGTCCTGCGCTCAGACAATGTTGCATGGCACTGCTCAACAGATGGATCAGATTTCCCAGGTGTTAGCCAAAGCTTTAAGACAGGAATCTCAAGCTTGCGGATTATGATAATAAATTAGATCAAACACCATCTCAAATTCGTGCCTTCTCCGTTTTCAGACTTTCCACAATGACCACAAGTATCGTTTATAAACTACACGAAAAATATCAATTTTAATATCTCTAGAAATTACTTTTTAAAAAGTCTCTTTTTAAAAAAAAATTCAGACCAATGCCTAATAAATTATTTTTTTAAAATATCTCTTAATTTTGGGGCTACATGTCAATATTATATGAAATAAAACAAACCCGTAAAAACAAAGTTTTTGACTATCAATCCCTTATATATGAGACATAACTAACAGTATTGATTATTTTCAAACGCTACAAACATTGACAGACTGACACCGAGTGATGTCCCTTGTCTTTAATAAATGGGGGTGGGACGTGAGGGGGTGTCGGTACGACGGTCGGCGTCAACTCAAACTCACGTGGAAGTGGAAGAAAAAAACAATAACAAACCGTGAATTTGAATTACATTCCTCATATAAGGATAAAGTAAAAATGCATTAATTTAATTACGGTACGTTCGATCGATCTGAAATTTTAATACGATGCATTGTTAGGTGAGACGGGTCCGTGTGCCAAATTTCAGCTTGATCGGATCACTGAAAGTGGATCATTTTCGACTTTTGTTTTTCCGCCCGCCCATGAGATGACGACAGACAGACAGAGAGAGAGAGAGAGACGCCGGTGAAGTTAATATAAGGGATTTAAAAAGAACAAGGGTGTGAATGCTCCGGTATTGTTTGTGTTTTCCCTTAATGTTGTTAGTAATGGATATTTCAATTTCAAGTTTATCTTCTGAAACATGGAGATAACGTTAGAAAAGTGATAAAATTCAAATGAAACCCGTAATAATCTGTAGCATTTATGGTAATTTCCATGATGGGAACCCACTTTCATGCTTAAATTATTAAGAAATTATTTATTTCCATTGTTCGAAAATTCAGGTAGGGTAGATTTCAAACTGTATTTGGTAGTTTTTGGATTATATTTCATTTCATTTCATTATTTAGGACTTAGGCCGCCTTGGTTTTGGAAAAGAGATAGGTGTATGTTAAATTCCTTTATTTCTTATCTTATCTTATCTGTTTACAGAAGATTATTGCGTCCTACGCTTATCTATGGTTTGTGTTTAGTCCTGCATTTTTATTAGAGATTTAAATGTTGATAAAGTGTTGGTTTTCCTGGATTCTTCAGGCAACCCATTCCACGCCCGAATTCCGGACGGGAAGAACAAAAATGTGTATGTGTTTGTTCTTGCATACGGAATAAGAAAGGTGTTTTTATCCTTATGGCTATCTGAGGGTTGTATTAAGTTATCTTTGTGTTGTATTTCTAAATTAGAATTAATTGCTTTATGTATGATTACTACTTTACTTTTGGTTCTTCTATCCTCTAGTGTTTCAAGGTTTAATGATTTAACTAATGGTGTTATTGTTGTCAGTTTCGAATATTCTCCAGTAATGAATCTGGCAGCTCTTTTTTGAATTTGTTCTAGTTTATCAATGTTTTCTTTGGTGGATGGGTCCCATACAGAAGATGCATATTCTAGTACAGGTCTCACCAAAGTGAGGTAGCATTTTAGTTTTATATCTCTATTACATTTTTTAAAGTTTCTTTTTATAAAGCCTAAGGTTTTGTTTGATTTTTTAATAACTTCATTGACATGGGGATTCCATGATAGTTTCTCATTTATTAAGACTCCTAAGTATTTTGCATCTTTAGTTTGGGTCAGTTCTTTGCCATGAATGTAATATTTTGAATTTATGTGTTTCTTTTTCTTTGTTACTCTTAACAGTTGACACTTTTCTGGGTGGAAAGACATACTCCAGTTAGTTTCCCATTTTATCAATTCATCTAAGTCTTTTTGTAAAATTTTGCTATATTGTTCTGATTTAATTGTTCTATAGATTATACAATCATCAGCAAATAACTTAACTTTTGTACCTGTTGAGATGTTGTTGGGTAAATCATTTATATAAATTAAAAAGAGTAAGGGACCTAGCACAGTTCCTTGTGGAACTCCTGAGTTAATTAAGATCAATGAAAGTTCAGTGTTTGTGAGGGGTTCTGGGAAGTTTTTCGTATATTATTTCATGTAATTAAGAAGTTTTTACTTTCTTTTTGAGAGTATCACTTTTTAAAACTGTTTTATGCAAAAAGTTTAAGATGATAATTTATTGTCTCGGAGCTTTCAGTATAAACTTCGGTTCGGTAACTAGTCCTCCATGAGTTTCAATGTGATCACAATAAACCTGAGTGTGAAAGTCGTTCGAAAGTTAAACATCGAAACTTAAAATGCTCCAAAGTCCATTATAAGTCTGTAACTGTAAGCAAAATTAAACTCCAAATCTTTAAATCATTCTTCTGTTGGCTTTCTTAGTTTTATAGGAATAATGTAGGCATATCCAGTTAGTTGAGTTCAGTTAGTCGGCCAGGGAAGCAACATCACGCAATTTATTTTGGTTAAGCTGCCCCAATATTTTAATTCTTTTCTATATCATTAATAAATTATTTATTTATTTGCTATGGCGGTAAATTATAAATATATAGTAATAGTCTCTACTCTGTAGGTCTGTTTATAATCAAAGTCAATGAATTTAATTTTTCTATGGGCATAAGACATAAGATGAGAAAGAAAATAATAAACAATAATTTAATATTACAATTTTACGAACAGACAGCACAAAATTCCAAAATTGTTTTATTTCTGTTGGAAATTCTTAACCTTGTTCGAGTTATGAGATCTAAAATATATTAGCCTAGTCTTATGGAATTTGGCCGGGACCTAATGCCTAATAAGTAATTCGATATAGGGAGGTTTTCGACTTAGCAAGGTCCGGCTGTATTTTTTTTTCGTTCCCACTTTCACTTACACTGAAATTGGGGTTATAACTTTTCTTAAGAACAGATCATCGTCGTAATCCGAGGACCCCTGTATAAGTTATACAACTGTCAACATAAATGACACAAGGCATAATACTTGCCTTACTCAGTTTTATTTCTCTTTTCCTTGCAACCTATAAGTATAAGCTATATTTTCACCTATGCCTATTCTAAATAAAATCTTTAAGCCTAAGGGAAGAATGCATATTCCTAAAAAGTGTTGGGTGGGTGGAACAAGAATGTTATATTGATGTTAAATTTTTTTAGTTACATTTTTATTCATTTCGTAACCAAAAATAAAACTAATGCAGCAAACAGGTTTTACAGTAGCAATATATCAAGATAGTAATAAAGTTATCTCCCAGTTACATATTGTTCATGATTTTTTACAAAATTAGTAAACCACATTGTACATGTAGATGAAAAATCAGTAATTTGATTGGCAATAAAAACAAAGTGGGTGTGTCATTTACAATCCATTTCTCACTGATGGTAATAAGGTGGTAGTATTTTTTAAAAAAGATGCTCCAAACATTTTGAGGTGAATAGCAGAACTTATTATTCCTCTAGATTGTTTTGTTTTTTTAAAAAAAGCTTAATATCAGTGCGTGTGCGCAAACGAATTGAGCCCCCTGAATCACAGTTAAGTAGAACACTCATCTCACCCTATGCAGTAACTTTCAAAAATTAAAAGCAAAAGTTTGAAGATTTAGCCAACATTAGCACAGAATGCTCTGCTTTATCTTACTTCTATTAAAAAAATTTACTTTTTGTAGTTGGTAGATCATTGAAATGTATTGTTTCCATTACCAATATAACAGTTCATGTTTATTTTGCAGATCAGCATAGCACAAGAATTATGCACACTTTAAAAAAACGTTGCATAGTCATACTTAATTCATTTTACACATTCTCAGCCAGCTGTTAACTTCCAAATAACTGGTAGTTCCATCTGATATCTAGGGATGTGACGAAGTTCGAATTAGAATCCGACGACATTCGAACTTTGACATATTTTGAGCAAATTCGAATCCGACGGATTTTTAAAAAATATTTCATCCGATTCGAATTTGAAAAATTACCGTTTTCAGATAAAAAACGGCTGTATTTAATACAATTACATTCTTTTTTTGTGCATGAAAATTAGATAAGAAATATATTGTTTTCGGTAAACGTCCGCCTCAGTCCCGTAAGGATTTCCCCTATCGGGATCGACGGGTTATGAAATTTAAAAAATTGCTGTAAATTTATTTATAATTATAATGTTTTTGTCATACTGACTTCATCTTTTAGGATAAGAATGGTTATTTTAAATTATCCAAAAGACCGTTTTGAGTTAAATACTATTTTACCTGTAGTTTAGTACTATTATTTTTACAAAAAAGTATAGCAAAATCACATTTTCAAAAAAAAAGTAAAAAACTACCCCGAAACTTCACGAATCGAGTGAAAACACGAGCGTAGGCAATCGCCGCCATTGTCGGAAGTCGAATACATCTTCTTTCCCGCACTTAATAGTTTTTACTTTCTGTGATTTCGTTTCTAAAAAGAGTACTATCGAGGCGCGCTTTACCGCGCTTTGTCAAATTAAACGTTAAATGACCCCCTTTCCAGTTCATGACGGACTATGGGGCAAGTGATGTAGCGTTCACAAGTTTTTTAGCCACCACTAACGAGCAGGGGAATGTGTGGCCAGCACAATGTTTATGCAAAGCATCTTGTACTGATGATTCGTTAACAATGTGGCTAACTGTGCTTTGTAATAGTTTATGCTGCTGTTCATGCAAAAAGAAATGCTAAAAATCCTCGTTGTTATGGGGGGGGGGCGCATGGGACTGAAACCTTGGTATACCCCCTTTTAGCCAAGTGTTGACCAAATCCGCATTCGAATCCGACGGATTTATATTTGCCAAATCCAAATCCGATGGATGCGGATTTTCATCAGCTCCGTCACATCCCTACTGGAAACATTCTCTTCTTATGCAATGCTACTTCTTCTAAAGAAAATGGCCAAAAAGCAATCCAAACAAAATGAGCATTTTTTACTTTCTATCTAATTGCCTTAACTAAATACCATTTAAATTTAAAGAATCCACAAATTCAGGCTTTAAAAAATAATGGGGCATTAAGTCATTCAGTTTTCAATTACCTTTTGCTATGATTCCTTAAAATTAATTTAACTAACTTGTGTATTATAATTATTGGTATTTCATTATAATTAATTTTTTTCTTTGATTTTTCTCAGGTCGTCATAGTCTAGTAAATGATTTGTTCTACTAGATCTTAATTCATAAAAATAGTAATAAAGTTTTAACTTGTTAAGACTACAATGAGTGCAGCTTTACAAGACCCAGTGGTGCAAAACTTTGTAGCAAGAGAGACACAAAAACAGCGTTTTCAAGGCCTGATTCATGAAATGACTGGACGTTGTTGGGATACTTGCATGGTAAATCCTGGTTCCAAAATTGACTCAAAAACTGAAAATTGCATTCGTAACTGTGTTGATAGATTTTTGGACACATCCAACTTTGTTGTCAATAGATTAGAATCAACACCTATTCCAGAAACCACTCCAAAGAAGTCAGGTTTTATTTTTGACAATTGAAAATACAGTACCATTGCTTTTTTGAGCACAAACATAAACTGATAGAATTTAGCTTTTACTATTACAAGAACTATATCAAAGACATAATATCAGTAACCAAGTTGCTGAAAATTGTGCCTGAATTTGACAAAACAAGGAACTAACTATGTCGAGCCTATCAACATTTTCATCAAAATCAAACGCCAAACCGCCTCAAAAAGGCAGTTTTCCATTAGATCATGAAGGGGAGTGCAAAGATTTTATGATCAAATACATGCAGTGTTTGCGGCTCAACAAAAAGGAAGCTACCTTATGTAGAGAGCAGTCGAAAGATTACCTCAACTGCCGAATGGAGAAAAATCTGATGCTGAAAGAGGACTGGAAAAAACTTGGATTTTCAGAGGAGCAGAAAGATAACATTTGAAAAGCATGTTTGTTTTTTTTATAAAAGAGAATCCTAAAATTTCAATGGCTTGCAATTAGTAATTTGTATGCTTGATAAATGATTGTACATTTTTATTGAGAGTGTGGGATTAACATTTAAAAACAGTCAGGCAGCTCCCATTAATTAAAAACAAAATTGGAAACATTTTCCGATTCAAAGATGACGTTACGCACCTAGAGGGGGAGGGGGTCGACCATTTGTGACGAAGGGAAAGGGGTAGTTTAAGAAATGTGACGTCCCATCAAATGCGTAACTTTAAATAAAAGTTGCACTTAAATAATTGCTTGTTTACAATTTATTTAATGACGTTTTACATGGGCTTCAAGCATGTTACGATATTAGAGTGCAGCCTTACACTAAATACAAACTTAAAAGACAAAAAAGTGATTTGAAACATGCTAATTTTCAAATTAAAAAATGTTTTTTGGGGGAAGGTGCATTTTGTGACATCATATTAGAAAAAGGGGGGTGGGGTCTAACTTTTTGTGACGGATGGGGGGGGGAATGAAAAGCAGCCATAACAGTGTGGCGTCATTAATGGACGGCCCCAAAGCTTTGACCATCCCATCCCCGAATTTGAAAATTAGCACGTTGCAAATCTCTTTTTTGTCATTTAAGTGTAAGTATGTATTTAGTGTAAGGTTTAACACGTGTGAATCCATTGAAAACAAACCTCATTAAATGAATTGCAAGCAATCAAATATTTTAGTGCGCAATTTGATGTGGCGTCACATTCTTAAACACCCCCCTCCCCCTCGTCACAAATGCGTGACCCCCGCCCCCTTTTTAGGCGTGTGACGTCATTTATGGACGGCTTCAAAGAGTAAAACCAATATCTTTTGACTCTGGCTGAAAATTAATTTGGGGTGGGGGGGTGAGCGAATTTGTACGTTCGCATGGGGGGTCCCCGAAAATGTATGGGATGCAACGGGGGGGATATAAAATACGAATTTTGTGCATATGTAATCTATGGATGGCCCCTTAGTGGGATGGCATTGGCAGTTGGACTCAGTGCTGACGTATGCGTGAAAAGGGAGAATGTGAAGATGAGTGATGGGAAAATCAAACCATAACTCTAGCTATGGTTAAACGCATTTTCGTTTTTTAAGTTAAGATTTTTACAGCCGGTCAGTAAAATAATATATTTTAAATACCAAAATAATATTTAAACAATTTCTAATATGGTTATTTGAACTATTTTATTTAATGGCATGTAAACGCACTAAAAAGTACATGTAGATTTAGATGATAGGGGCAAGTCTGTTTTATTGACTGACCGAGCTTTATTGTGGTGACAACATAATTTCGTCTTCATGACACTGCATCATTGCACTCTCAACTTGGGGAAATTTCAAATCTTTTTTATGCCATATGTATGAACAAATATTTCAAAAAGTCCAATCCGCCACACTTGGAAAGATTAAAATATTCACAGATCTATTCCTTGCCTAAAACTGAGGATGTCAGACTAATGGGCATACGTTCAAGTGACTTATCTGATACTGATAGTCTGATAGTAATCCACTAATGAACATTACAGGTTTCAAATGTACACAGAATTGTACTTCACATATGAAATTCGTGTATGACACGCCAGCCTGACATACTTGAATTGAACTGGAGTGTTATATTAGGCGAGTCACGATTTACGTTTAAATGAAAACAAAAAGATTGAATGAAATAAGACCTTAAAATGAAACAACGAATCAATACAGTTTGGCTTTA